>JALPQI010004154.1:0-82547 GCA_025490895.1 Thaumatotibia leucotreta | reverse complement strand
TATTTTTTTCGGGGATGATACAACAAGTCCTTAGCCTTTTTTAGCACTGACACCACGCGACGCGATTGCATCTAATCAAACAAAGTTGAATTTGACCAGGGGAATTTCACTCTCTCACCACTAGAGGTAGGTACAGTCAGCAGCAGATATTACTTGTTGTTATTGTTGTAATTCCTAGGGCACCCCGGAGGTGCATAGGGCCTCCACAAGATCCTTCCACGCTTTTCTGTCTGGAGCAACCTTCTTGGCTTCGCTCCAGGTCAGACCTACGGCTCGCAATTCGCTCTCCACGCTTCTTTTCCATGTGTGTACAGGGCGACCACGAGCTCGTTTTCCACCTTGAGGCCTCCACTCAAAGGCGATACTAGCGAGGTTCGTGTGAATTGCTTAGAGATATTGCTTAGCACACTCTTATAGTCCTAGCAATAAGGTCGTGCCAAGTTCATTTATAACATGCCCGCTTAGCAGTAGCTTAGCGTAGCGAAAGTGGTCTGGGTGAGTGCTTTGAGGCAGACGCATGCATTTTTTTTACGTTACCAACTTGTATAAATTATGCCTAAATATTCATTTATTTCAATTCTTATTAATTTTCACTATTATCTACCTATTAGGCGCGAGTTAACACGATTGGTCTGGCGTTGTACGATGCGCACAATGAATTTAGCCTACAGTGACACTTCTGCTCTTATTTTCTGTGAGCTGACGAAGTTCTGGGTGAGTCCATCTTATATCGAAGCTGACGGCTGTAGCCGTGGATGGTGGCTTTCCGTGATTTTTCTAGTCGTTTATAGCCCTTACTGCTCTTTGATAGGCTAAGCTAATAGTGCCTCAAGTACACTTTAGGTTCATTATCTTATATACTTTCGTGGCATTTATTTCATTCATCATTATACCTCGATATTTTTCTAGCAGGAACGAGAGATTGACAAAATTAGACATCGACATAACTGTCATCGATAAGTAATTAATAAAAAAAATGCCGTAGCTTAGAGATAAATTACACGCATGCAAATCATACTCAAAATGATACATTTTTTTTCATATCTGGTATTTAGTACCCATCAAAATTGCAAAGATTAATAAAATATAGTCTAAAGCCATAGGAAATGATTAATATGAAATATAAGATATTTAGAACAAAGCCTAGATGGGTCCTGTATTTCTTAGTTACCCGTTTTTGCGGAGTTAGCATTTTTATGAGACCAGGATGTACTCATCGATAGCAGTTATGTCGATGTTTAATTTTGTCAATCTCTCGTTCTTGAACTGAATAAACAAACGATACTCCTCCTGGAGTATGTGTGGCTGCTCCCGCGTTTCCGCTACTGCAGCTGTGGCCGGGTAGCATCCCACAAGGGTGGGACGGTCGTTGCACCGTCATTTGGGGACGGTGTTGAGGGGCTATTGAAGGAGCTCTCGTTCTCGCTAGAAAAATATCGAGGTATATTCATCATTATCAGCTCGTGAGCCCACTGCTGAGCATGCCTCTCTTCGCGTACGCCATTTGTCCTGGTCTTGTACCAATCTTACCCAGAAGCGACTCACAGATTTCGTATTATCGTCGACCCATCGAGCTGGTGGACATACGACGCTTCTGTATCTATGTGAAATGATACTAAGGCACTGGTCTCACTCGCCCGGCTATCAGCTACGTATCACGTCCAGGCGAGTGTCGCCGTGTCTCTTTTTTTATGTTTTATTTATTTTTAAGTTCTTGTGTGTAATAATTTGTGATTTGTGTATAAATTTTTTGGTATTTCTGTTGTGTTAAGGCCTATCGTCAGTGTCTAGCTCAAATGGCCAAAACTGAAGACCAGCGCTGGCTCTGCTGGCAAAATGCTGAGTTTTGGCCATTTCGAGACAAAATTTCGTGTTTACTGTTTTGTTTTGTTTGTACTGTGTTCTTGTCTCGAATAAACGTTTTTCTTTCTTTCTTTTCTTTCTTTCTTTTTTTACACGGGAGTGCGTATAATCTTTTGTTCGTGTTTATAGCGGATAGTTCATAGCTTAGTAGCTCGTGGTGAGACCAGTGCCTAATGCTATCATCTATGGATGTCACTCGCTATGAATGTCATAATTTTCAGTAGCACAAGGAGAAATATTCCATATTAATTCCTTTAGTGTATATCTCTGTTTTATATCTTCTCAGTCCTTTAAGTCGCTCTTTGCTTTGAAAGCTTCGTCTTTTGTCTTGGACGATGAACTCGAGTGAAACAATTACATACAGTTCTTAAACAATTAGAGTTATATTATCTCCGTATCTGTTATCTTTATTGTTAAACACCTTCTGTGAGTGTGATATGGTCACGAAAGTAAAGCGTGACTGAATAGTCATGCTTTGTGGAGGTTTGCACTTTGACGAGGTTATCATTATCAAATATATAGGATTTCACCAATTATTAGGTATTATACGATCCGTATAATTCATCGATTTCCTGCGGCTACATTTGATACGAAAATGCCCTCAAAAGCGACTGAGCATTTGTGCCAATGTGCCACGGTGGGCAGGTGGCAGGTAGCGCTTTTCATAACACCGCACATATGTCTGCGCGACATCTTTGACAAATCCAAATAGAATATAGATAGAATTTAATATAGGTTAATATTGAAATCCATAAGAGTGATGTATTGAAGAGGGATGAAATTTTACCTAAATTAAAATTCGGACCCGTATTGAAAGACCATTTTGTATGGCGCGGCGTACACCTTTCTCTCATCTGTCTTTAATTTTTTCGTATTAGCGTTGGGCCCGCGACTACATATTTACGATATTTTTTTGGATTCTCTTATGGCCTAACTAAAGTCCACTTGCACAATTCAGACATAGGCCGCTAAGACGAGGTTAAACGAATAGTAGTCACATTGAGTAAATGTACCTATACAGCGGGTTAGAGTACGCAATCTGGTACATTTCAGTCCAAAATATATAAACTATGGGGGGCGTACAGTAGGTACGTATTTCATTTCCCAACTATGGGGTTGGGAAAGGAAATGGTTGCGAAATAATTAATTTCCACATGTTATTCTGCCGAATGACACTTCTGCGAAAAGTTGGTTGGGAAGTGAAATTCGGCAATACAATTTTCGGCGAAAAAGCTCCGGATTCCGGTTCGCTACAACCAAATGTCATGATACCATGTTCTTAGAATGTCGAAATGTTAAAACAGATTAGTAGTAAAATGTCTAAAATTCCAAAAAAACGTATTTTCAGTAGGTACATCTAAATGCCAATTGATAAATGACTACTACTCTTCTCCTTTACTTTTATGATATTCCGGGTCTCCCATTTCGCCGAAAATTGTATTGCCGAATTTCACTTCCCTACCAACTTTTCGCTGATGTGATATTTGGCCGAATTTCATTTCCCAACGAAAAAATATTATGATATTTTAAATATTTTGATCAAAATATTTAACCGGAATCAAGGCAGGATACCGACATTCCGTAAATTCCTTGCAAGCGTGTTCTTGAAGTATGAAAATGCGAAATTTTATCTGGAGATTAGATATTGCGAAACTATAATGACATAAATAAAACGAATCTTATCTATGACCGATAAAGGATTGTTTATTTTCGCAAACTGTTTTGTAAAGGTTGTAATAGAATCTTCGTTTAATCCTTATACAGGCAGTAAAAATACATTTGTCACCACCCCAACTCCTCCTGCAGGTGTCGTAAGAGTCGACTAAGGGATTGAAGTGTCACTAACCATTATTTAAAAGATTGAGGATGGGCAGCAAGGTCATCATAGTGGACACATTACTGCGATCCCATTTTATGATGCAGATTAAAATGGTTACTAATAAGGTAAATTTTTCTGTAAATAATAAATACAATCAGAAAGCGAAAAGCCACGAAAACTTAGCTTTTAAATTTGATTTCATCCGTCACGCGAAAAGGTAGTTTTCATTGTCATCCACGTGGCATTCGATTTTTCCATCCTGCAAATTTACAAACGAATTGTATTCCTCTATTCAAAAAAAAAACAATTAAAAATACCTTTTACCTGAATGCGATCAAAACCAGATTAAAGCCGAATCCACACGAGTTACCATTGACCGATACCGGTTGGATAATAGTGTGTCAACAAACTCGGGTTCGACGATCGGCCGCACCGGTTGTTGCCAAACACGCTAGCGTGTTCCAATGCGTTACGCGAGCGTTTGTTGATGCCAGTGTAACGTGGCCTTAACCTTCTAGAAAACATTCTTGACATAAGTTTGTATCGTTGACTGTGTCTGTCATTTTATGTAATACTCATTATGGCCTGGCCACGACATTGGTCTAAGGCGACCGGCGGCGAGCGAATCCATAAGTTGGAGCGAAAGGCCGATATTGGAACCTCCTCGCACGCATGATTTTCCGCCTCTCCGGGCCAATTTATTTATTTATTATTATTAATACATCTACAACTAATAGCTGACAAGCCAAAGCCTAGATGGAAAGATAAAAACACTAAGCAGTAATAATGGCCGTGTATAACGGCAGTATGAATACATTTGTCACCACCCCAACTCCTCCTGCGGGTGTCGTAAGAGTCGACTAAGGGATTCAAGTCTCACTGACCATTCTACAAGATTGATGATGGACAGCAGCGTCATCATAATGGACACATTACTGCGATCGCCAATCCGCTTGCCCAGCGTGGCGATTACGGGCATACTCTGTGGCATAGTCAATAGGAGAGGCCTACGTCCAGCAGTGGACTAACATAAGCTGATGATGTGAAGCAGTTATAAATTGATCAGTACCAATGTCGTGGCTAGGCCATTAAGGCTAGAGTAACTAACCCAAACTTGATAGGATTACATCGCTTCGTACCAAAGTTTCTGTGGCCACCTTCCAACTCAGTGACCAGTAGCCGTACCATGAGCTGTCTCCGCGTTATTAACGCGGAATTCCTTTCCTTTCCATAAAATAAGGTTGTAGTACCTTCGAAACATAAGTACAGATGTCGCTAGTGATTAGTTTCACAATACCATTGACTAAATTCGCTGTGATTCACGGAAGGTCGTCTGGTGTAGTTGGAAGTACGTTGGACCGGCAATCTAGAGGAAGCGGGTTCGAATCCCGTGACAACCAGTCTTTCGCAGTTGATTTTTTCTATGGTAAGCACATCTGTTACGACATTGTGGGATTATCATATCATAATTTTATGCCCCCTCTGAACACAATCCTGGATCCGCACCTGGCACTAATACGCGAGTTTGGAAAACACTAAGAGTTTTTTTTTAATTTCCCAATTCAAACTATCAAACACTTATACTGGTTAAATCGACTATAAGCCCAAACGCAACTAGAATAGCGTTTCAGGGCCACTATGATCAAATAACTCTTTCAATAATGTGTATCATTTGAATTAACATATCTTGGATTTTTTATACGAAAGTACGTATAAAATACTGATAAGTTAATAATTATAATATGTTAAAACAATAAACCTTAACCGGTTTTTCTTCTTTCTCTGTCGTACCGAAATCAGGTTTTAAAAACTTACCTGCATCTTAATTTGGGTTTAGTTGGACCTTGAAAGTTGAAAGGGGCCCACCGTAACCGTAAACATGCGTTTTTCTGGTGTTAAAAAGCCCTTTCTTTAATGGGAAAATAAACATGGACACCTACAGACATGGACTACATGCATGTTAGCTTAATTTAAGTCGCATAATTTTGCATAAAACCAGCGTGACTCAGGCGACCGTAACCAAGGCCGTAAATATTATCATGCACCGACCGAGTATGCTGTCAAAGTTAACTGTCTTGTTGACTTATGTTATTTGTTATTCATTAGAAGAGATATTGGTATTTTCGTGCGAGAGAGAAAGCGTTTAAAAGGTTATAATATGAAACTTTTAAGTCTTTTTTTACGCAAGTAAATTTATTAAACTTCAACCTTATTATCGATAAGAAGCCACAGCGCAGGCTTCGTCATATGAGAATAAAAATAAGCAGCACAAAAAGTCTAAAAAGCCAAGCCACACCGAACCAGTGCAACTCAAGGGCGTGCGCGTTATATTATAGCGTCAGTAAATGTCATAGTAGATAGCACACCGTTTGATATAGGTATTGATAGCAACTGAGGAAAATAGTAGGATTGATCACGGGACACAACACATTAAACAAACACCTGCACAATATGGCCAAAACAGATAGCCCTATGTGCAGGGCCTGCATGGAAGAGGAGGAAACAGCAAAACATATTCTTCTAAATTGTAAACAGGTAGAGGTATACAGGAGTAGGTACTTGGGGACTCCACATACACTAAAGGAGGCATTTAGCAACCTGAAACATACACTGAGTTTCGTGGAGGAGCTTGGATGGTTGGAATAGGGCTACCTCGCTATCACGCAAAAAAGACTCAATGGTTGTCGAGTTGCGGAAAAAGCCCAGGAAAACTAACTAACTAGCACACCGTTTGCTGGTCACGCGCGCGTTCACGCCACGCAATCGGTGTGCCATCTAATATGACATTTACATGTACTACAACGCGCTCGCCACGCACACGCGGACGTGCTGCGGTCTTCGGTTTCGGAAGCTACATTCATGCACATGACCGATGCTCGTGACTATCGTCCAGTCAGGTTTCACCACATAATGACTGATTACTATCATTCCCTGTCATTTTCATTAAAAAGCGTATTACACTCATTACTAATCCATCATCCATGCTAACGTCATTTTACATATACATGCTCAAGCTCATTCGATTGTTTGGTCAGTGGTCGTGTGACTTATATCCATAGCCGTACCTGGGTTGAAAAAAGAAACGTTAGATTTTACTCGAAACGTAATGCATTCTATCGCGCTCGCACAGAAGGTAGGTTTATATCAAACGAGCGAAAGATCATTCTCTCCCCACTCTACGAAATTCGTTCGTTACACAACGTAATTCGTCGAAATTCGTTGATATCGTAGAGTGGGGGATAGAACGAGCATTCGCTCGTTTGGTGTAATCGAAGCCAGCGCGATGGCCTGCTTTACGTATCGAGTAAAACCTAACGTTACCGATACTTGAAAAGTCACGGTACGGCTACCGGTGATTTTTTGATCACGCATATCTGACAGATAATTTTGATGAACTTTTACTTTGGGGCCAACATCTGAGTTGTAAAAAAAACAGCTCTTTGATACAAACTAAAAATCCGAGATTGTGGTGTAGTAGTAACACTATTAACAGCTGATTTTATTTTTTCGATTCCGATGTTGGTCCCACAGTAAAAGTCAATAGTGTCAGCCTTCGTAGCCTAGTTGGTAGTGACCCTGCCTACGAAGCTGTAGGTTCCCGGCGAGGGCATTATTTGTGTATTTATTTATAATTATAACAAACAATTGTTCCTTCAACATTTCAAAATTTTGAACTTCAATATGTGTTCAACTATCCCCATTGTCATCATCATCATCTAATTAAGAGCTATGCTGTTATTGGTAGCATTTTCCTTATATTTTTTGTCCTCTATATTCTCCTTGACAGCCCGATACACACATTATTAGAAAAAAAACCTACACAACAGAGAAAATTTGTAGGCCGTGCATTACTGGCAGGCAATTTGCAAACCAAAATGAGCCAACTGGGCTATACGTGCTTGTTTTCCTAATTATACCTAATTAGTCATGAATGGTGAATTCTGTAACTATTATCATGAAAGAATACTGGCCTTGAAAATCGTTTCGCAGGTGGGTAAATCAACTTTTTTCTGTCTGTTATTGCCATCGTTACGGTCGCCTGAGTCACGCTGGTTTTTTGCAAAATTATACTACTTACTTACTATGCAAATACCTGTACTCCATGTTTATAAATAGGTGGCCCATTAAGGAAAGAACTTATTAACATCAGAAAGTTTAGGTAGCATAATTTTACATAAAACCAGCGTGGCTCAGGCGACCGTAACCATGGCAATAACAGATAGAAAAAAGTTGATTCACCCAAGGTACAGTTGTCAGATATATCTGAGTGGTCACGGTGCCCAAATGTACCGTAAGATGGGGCTATTTGAGAACCATGGGGCTATTTGGTAACTTGGAAATTAAAGGTCTTAGGCTCTTAGGCCCAAATAAATGTTACTATCGCAATATTTGGAACAAATATACTATATCTGGAACCACATATTTACATAATAATGCTAAAAAGAAATCAGGCTTAAATGCTATTTCGTCCTTAGTTACAAATAGCCCCGTGTATCTCAAACACAGTTTCATTACCATTTTCAACTTTATTAAAACGTAAAATTCGATGTTTCGAAGTAGACCGGAACGCGCTCGGCATTTTTACTTTCTACCTTATGAAATATAGCGAGTTAAATTGCTATACACTTACATAGTAATTTAATATGGGGATTTGACTATAAGTGTACCATTTTTCCAGAAAATATTCATAGACAATCCATTATTTCAACTATGCTGAGCCTAAATTGCTATAAAAGTTACGAAGTTTGTCTATGAGGTTCTTCTGCATTGGATACCATACTAAAAGTACATTTAGACCAAACGAGCATTCGCTCATTATATCCCCCACTCTACGAAATTCTTTCGTTACACAAAACGTGATTCGTCGAAAATTCGTTGATTTCGTAGAGTGGGGGATAGAATGAGCGAATGCTCGTTTGGTCTAAATGCACCTTAACGTGAATTACTTGGTTGACCTTACACGTTGAGTTGTTGACCAACAAACAGATTTAGGGTGGGTCCGTGGGTGCCAAACCTACTGTCAGCGAAATGGATTGCCAAAATGTGTTGTATGGAAAGTTTCATAGTAATCTGCCGAGTGATGTTGATCCGCATGTTAACACGTTCGCCTCCGGTACTGTTTCACTAAGTGCTAATACTATGCCGAACGAAATTATCAGATAGAAAACCTATGCCAGTGATACGCATTTGTGACCGAAAAGATTGTACTCCTATGCCGGCGACACAGCACTTGTGTCAAAAACGTTCGTATTTCTATGCCACGGGCATAGGAGTGAGAACTTCATTTATGTTAAGGATACGATTACTTTGATCACGTATGTGTGTCACTGGCATAGGAGTACAGTTTTTTCGGTCGCATGCGTGTCACCGGCATCGAACGTGTTAAGTCGCTGACCCAATCCTATAAAATTCTATGTTCATTTTCTTACAATTATAGTTATGATACATACGTGATTCTACTAGACGTTAGCAGTAATTAATAATAAATAGTCAAATAATCCCGATATTACATAGTTATATTTTGTCGTTATAAAACTAGGACTACAAGGTCCTATGTTTGTTTCATAGTGTTTCACGCAACTGGCTCTTAGGCGATTTTTATTTAAAATAAGTATAGATATTTGGAGCTTGATATGTACAGTCAAGTGCAAAAATATGTATCGGAAGAATCCGCTAATATATATATACTACGATAAACTTAATTACGTAATATATGTTTGCGCCATATTTCAACATAGGTAGGTACCTAGTCATGGACCGTTTCATGGTACCAGTGATATGGACGCGATAACCTTATAGCCATGGGCACCATAACGTCCACAGATATCATGGATTTTATCTATGTTATATATTTTGAAATTAACTTAAGGGTCACATGATCAACGTGATTATACAAATTATAAATATGTCATTTAAAAAAAGATCTAAAAGTTCACTTACGTGCGAATTTCGATTGTGAGCAGTTCTCAAAAGCTTGTATCGTTAAATGACTGTTTAGTTTAATTTTTCTATTTTGTTACTATTAGTTTATCAATATTATTGACTATAATATGATTATCAATATTATTGACTATAATTTCGCATAATTAAGAAAATCTACAGTCTATATAACCTAAATTGCAAATAAAAGTTTTCGGCTAGAAAAGCCGCAAATCGGGATTTAAAATTCCCATACAAATTGTATGAAAATTAAAATTATTTTTTCACGCCTAATTTTTTTATGCCAATTGATTCCATTCCTATCCAGTACCAATAGTTTCCTAGAGGTCAACTTACGGCAAAGTAAAAAAAAAAAACCGGCCAAGTGCGAGTCGGACTCGCGCGCGAAGGGTTCCGTACCATTATCAATTTATTATTAAAAAAATACAGTTAAATCAGCCTACCTCAAAAACTATAGGAGATAATTTAATCAAACCAAAAATCGTTGATAGAGTTTATTAATGTGCATAACATATATTATACACGGTGGAATTTAATCGGTGAACAGGAACCCATTTTTCTAATTCAGTAATCGATGGCGGTCACGTTTATGTAGTACTTAAGTGGAACCAAGTTTTTTTTTAACATAAAATTTTTTTATGCGAAAGCAGAAAATATAGAAAAGTCGCAGTTATAAGGCCAATAAAAGACTATTCACTAAAAAAACCGAAGATGATGGCCATTAGGGCCATGATCAGTGTAGGTTTCTGTATTTATTCAAAAACGGTTTGCCCGATTATGTTCAAAATAAAAAATTTTATGCTAAAAAAAAACTTGGTTCCACTTAAGTACTACATAAACGTGACCGCCATCGATTACTGAATTAGAAAAATGGGTTCCTGTTCACCGATTAAATTCCACCGTGTATTTTTTTTTTGAATTTTATATCGCGTAGTTAAAAAAATAGAAGGGGGGACACATTTTTCAGACTTTGAGAGCTGGTATCTCGAAAACGATTTGCTTAAATAAAAATGTGATGTATAAATCTTCATATCATTTTCAAAGACCTTTCTATTGATACCCCACAAGCTTATATACAACTAAAAAAAAAATTCTAACCTTCAGTTACATGTATGGAGGGCCCCACCCCAATGGTTTTTTTTTACAATTTAGTATCATAATCCTGTAGCGGTTCATACAACACATATCCATACCAAATTTCGTTACTGTAGCATTTATAGTTTACGAGTAAATCGGCTGTGACAGACGGACAGACGGACAGACGGACAGACGGACAGACGGACAGACGGACAGACGGACAGACGGACAGACGGACATGACGAATCTATAAGGGTTCCGTTTTTGCCATTTTGGCTACGGAACCTTAAAAAACAAAATTTTTAAATTTTGTTTTTTAGGGTTCCGTACAGTTTTTTTTTAAAAACTGTTTTCATACATTGACTATGGGAAAAAAGTTAAAATTAATTACATTAACTGTGACGCTAATTAATGTTGCTAATGATTTCATACAGTATTATTATTATAATTTAGCATAGGATGACTAATTATCGTGACAGATAAAGTAATTAAGGTTTCACTTTTTTTTCCATAGTAAATGTATGAAAACGGTTTTCTTGAAATTTTGAATTTTTTGTACATTGCCATAAGTTGACCCGTAGGAAACTATTGGTACTGGGTAGGAATGGAATCGATAGGCATAAAAAAATAACGGTAAAAAATAATTTTTAATTTTCATACAATTTGTATGAGAATTTAAAATCTCGATTTGTGGCTTTTCTAGCCGAAAATTTTTTTTTGGTCCCTTACAAGCTTTTGATCCTGAACAGAAACAGGATCGATTGGCATCAAAAAAAAAGTTTCTCAAAAATGACCATTTCCTCGCACCCTGTATACTTTTTCCAAAATCTGAAAACGCTAATCTTCTTTAATTGAAAATCGCGGGAAGGTCTTCTAAAACCATTTTCGCGTAGCTATACGGGATCTGGTAGCTGCCCTCACTGACCCAAAATCTTTTTCCACCCTGTATATGTATCTATCTATCATACACGGTGTTACGTCAGCATTCCGAAAGATTTTAATGCTGGATTCCTGACCAGAGAAGAGTTTAGAGTCTTTAATATTATATAAAATTTCCTGGATTCGGCTTGGTTTCAGAGATAATCAACCTTTTTTCGAAATAAGTTTTTCGACGTAACTCGTCATTTAACTTCTTTTGGATTACAAATATTACAATGCTACCACAATGGAGTCTATATTAATTCGCATAATTTATTACGCATACTTCAAATTGGCATAGCGTTGTTGAGCATACTATTTAAGTGGCATAAGCATAATTACGCATAAACGATTACGCATAATGTATTTACGTATAACGTAAACTATCATAACGATGATTTGGAATAATTAGGATGAGCATAATACTAATTGGTATACTTAATGAAAGGTATAAAATATAATACATCAAATAATAATGACCGAGCATAGATTGCGTAGCGAATCCGATACTATATATCTAATATTTTTGCCAAGTTACTGTCGATTAGTACGTATTAATAATATAATATTTACACATGTACAGTCGCAGTGCTCACAAACATCTGAGCAGCCTTCTATTGTCATCGCTACTTGTGCGTTGTGCCTAGGTACAACAGTTTGTCTAGGTCTTGACATATTTTATTGACTGACATACATGTATACCTACTTAATATTATATTTTTATAGTAAATATTGATTATTTGAATTATTACACACATTTTTACCCTAGCAATTTATAATGTTCATAAATACGGCGTGTGTATTTTATACAGGATATAGTTATCGTTTTGTGATCGTAGAAATCATGGTATAGGTAAATAGGTTCCCTAGATCATATTTTAATCATCATTAAAATATACGCACTTATTAAATACGTACTCTGTACGTGCGCCTCATGCGCTTACATGTGATTTCTTTACTAATAAATGGTGATTATTAAATACCTAATGTTTTATTTAATTGATTGTATCTAACAATATGTTCATTAGGATTAGCAGGAGATATCGACGAAAGCTAGGCTTCAACTTCGCTTCGTCGCTCCTGCTTATTAGTCTTTTGACTTAACCTTACTGTCTTGATTTTAACCTGATCTGCCTCATTCGCTTGATTTCTAAGTTTGTGCTAATCCATATTAGGACGAATAACGTTATATTTAATAAAGTTATGCATATTTCAATTATGCATAATCAGTAATATGCGTACTAAGCATTATGGAATTTTATTATTTTGCCTATTCAATATTATGCTTAATTATTTATGCCAAATCCGTTATGCGAATTCATATTAGGACTATTAATATTAGGCATATTAAAGGGGACCCACCACAATGTGTTCTAATATTACCACACCTTTTGCCTGACAATCAAAAAATACGAATAGACTTGACGAAATAACCTCTACCTAAAAAAAACAATTGAAATAAATAATTTAAACAAATTGTTGTTATGATAAAAAGTACTGGAAATGTTAAAAAGTATTGAAATCGGCCTAAAAAAAAGAAAAAAATTTTTTTTTTTGGTGGAATTGACATTAGGGACCTATTTTTGTTCCACCTTCCGTTTTTTACAAAATACGATAGACAATACTATTACAAATATCAGACTAGAACTCTCACCTCATTAGGACGAGTACTTTTTTTTATAAAAATCATCAAAGTTTGCCTATATCCGGGTCATGAAATTTACATTATTTTTTATTTCTTAAAAACAGGTATACTTGAAAATTTTTTGATAATACCACGTATATGCGGATGTAATTCCCTATCATTCGCAATTAATAAAATAAAATTACCGTTAGTACTTTTGAAGAAAATATGGTTTTTAGACTTTTCGGTTTACATTAAATATTTCCGAAATTCCGCCGTATTAGATGGAGATATTTTAGCACATGATAGCTCACGTGTATCTTAATCAACTGTATTTAAATCTCCGTCTAATTCCGTGGAAAATAGAAGTTATCAATTTTTGAAGTTATATCCGGTTTTATTAGAGCCAGGGCTGTCAAAACAACTTTACGGTCACTTGAGTTGAAAACTTATCCGTGTGCCAATTTTTACTTCTGTGAATTTTCTTTCGATGAAAAGCTACATGTGACGGAGTCCACCCTCGTAAGGTGATTACTAAAACCCCACGTCAATGCATGTAGCATGGAGGGACCGCGAGTGAGGCATTATGGAGCATTGGAATTTATATTAAAACTCGGCTATAAGGCAGAAGTAAAACGTTGGCGAATTCCGCAGAACTTTGAAGATGTCCGCTTACTTGAGGTGAGAAAAAAAAGAATTCAATCGGAAATCAGAGAAAGAATAGGCCTGTTAGTAGATGTTGTACGTCCCACTTCAGGAACCACAAATGATGGGAATACTGCTCGAATTGTTTTTTCGGACCAATATCGTGTGACTTTTGCCGAAATCTTGAATATTGAGAAGTGGCTTTTGGATGACATTTATGTTATCTTGACAGTAATCTCGAGTAACTTGCCAATCAATCCAATAAAATTCGACGCTTTTTGCAGAGATCTAGCATACCTGCTACGTAATTAAATACGATTGGCTTCCAATGACAGTTACCTTGCACAAGATTCTTACACACGGTGCCAGAATAATAGAACAGAACTGGGGGCAGAAACGAGAAATAAATTGTGGAGGTCCGACAGAGAGCCCGATTGTCGAAAAACGAGTCAAGAAGCGACAATGTTCGATTTGTTCCACAGAGCACTCGTTTCATCGGATCCCGTAATTAAAGATTTGGAGCTAAGTGGCAGAAATTATAAATTAAAAAGAAACCGCTATCGACAGACGCAGTACGATTATTGAAATCTGTTGATTATTCGGTCCCTGATATTCAGGATAATGAAAATTTGGTCTTGTCCAATGAGGACTAAGCTCGCAACCTGCATCCCTCCATTTCATCGAAAATGTTTTTATCTGACGGTTCATTTAATAGGACATTATTTGAATTTGAATTTAAATATTTACTGAATGCCATTTTTCTTATTTGTTGTTATAGCGGCATATCACGGCCTATCACGGTTTGTGAGATACAGCTTGTTGACAGATAGACCGACGGACTTATATGACGAGACTGACTTAATTTCGTCAAAAATATATTTCTATTCAGAGTTGGGCAAAAAGTAATATGATTACTTCTGTAAATTAAATTTGTATGTGTACTTTGTAATATATATTACAAAGTACACATACAAAAGTAATCGGAAGGAGTAATATTACTTTTTGCTCAACTCTGTTTCTATTCAATGAATCGATTTATATCCGGATATCCTAATGAAAGACAATGGTACCCGGATATACGAAGTGGCAACCCTGAGTATTTTTTTCAAAAATGTATATCTCCTATTTTCCACGGAATTAGACGGAGATTTAAATACAGTTGATTAAGATACACGTGAGCTATCACGTGCTAAAATATCTCCATCTAATACGGCGGAATTTCGGAAATATTTAATGTAAACCGAAAAGTCTAAAAACCATATTTTCTTCGAAAGTACTAACGGTAATTTTATTTTTTTAATTGCTAATGATAGGGAATTATATCCGCATTTCCGTGGTATTATCAAAACATTTTCAAGTATACCTGTTTTTAAGAAATAAAAAATAATGTAAATTTCATGACCCGGATATAGGCAAACTTTGATGATTTAAAAAAAAAAAAGTACTTGTCCTAATGAGGTGGGAGTTCTAGTCTGATATTTGTAATAGTATTGTCTATCGGATTTTGTAAAAAAAGGAAGGTGACACAAAAATAGGGTTTTTAAAACACTGCGGGGGACTAGCTTGATTTGTGTAAGATGTTCCAAGATATTTCTATATATATCGTTAAAAAAATTGGTAACAGAATAGGAAAACGATAATTCACGCATTTGGTGCTAACAATTTTGTACAAACTTATTTAAAAGCTACTCTATTAGGCTAACGTAACATAACATAACATTCGGGCATGAAAATTGTACACACATTAATTCATAATTGATACTTTCACGTCATATACGACTAACATATAGGTACACAATGTACACAAACACGGTAATCCAAAGTCCGTCGTCGCGTCGCGAGTATTTGCCCCTTGTACCATAATTCATATAGCACTACTGATAGTAAGGAATTCGTAGTGCCAATGAGCGTAAAACCGATGTTATTTATGTTAAAAGACCAATTTTTTGGAAACTATTAAGTTTATGGTTATTAAAAAAAATGTATTGATGAAAAAATAGGTATAATTATAATTAGTTAAAAGTTTCTTGTCGTATAACTCGCGATCGGCGAAAAATAATCACGAAGTGCATTCGGCATTTATGCTTCATTGTTATAGAATTCAAATTACGGCAAGATACTGTCTAAAGATGCTGTTCATGATAAACGTCGATTTGTTACGTGTAGTTTTTGCTTGCTACACAAATCGACCTAGAGCCACGGTAAGCTCAATTATAGGTACTAGCGACGACATATATAATAGATAAATACTTATAGATACTTAAATACATAGGAAGCAAGTGACTGAGGAAAAATCCGAAAAATACTTTTGTGGTAAATGTGCAAAGAGATCCGGATTCGAACACGGGACTCCCAGCTTCACAGACAGAGTCACTATTGACTGAGCTATGGAGGCCTTTATTGGAAACAAAATGGAATTACTTTATGGACAAATTGAATGAATCCTTATTCGAAAAGTTGCTTCACACAATCAAGGGAAGTCTGATAATAACGACATTGACACGAGTAGGTACATAATTTGTTCAGGATTTTCATGTTCATAGCACTTTTTTGTCTTCCACTATGACAGTATAGTCCATTTCAAATACGAAGGCCCGATGCCACTCGAAACATTTGTCATGCAATTGGTTCACTACAAATTGCCACGTGTCGTACACCGATGTATGCGAAAAATATCACGCCACAAATGGGTCTAGCCTGAAGCCTGGTATCTTTTGTTATCACTGATTCTATTGTTGACGCCTAATGACTTTGTCAAGTGTCATCGGGCCTTTGTATTTGAAATGGACTTTACCTACGACTATCACATGTATTAGAGGAAAGTACACCTTATTAGGTTCCTACCTACACTGACAGTTCGGGGCAGGTCTACAGACTGATATATCAGATCTTGATAATCAACAACCCTTCTGCACAATTATATGTTAAAGCACAATATACATACATTTGATTCTACAAACGAGAAAAGTAAATAAAAGCTTAGTTCCGGCCCGCTAATGGACTATGACCAGATTAGATAAAACTGAAGTTATCGTTCAATATTAAGCCAAACATTACGAACATGTTATGAGTAGAAAATATAGTAAAAAATGTTTCAACAGAGTGCGAGATAAGCTGAAAGTATACCTATGTATAATTCTATGTTCGCGAATTTTGTAGCAGATCATAATTGTCGTAATAGGTCATTGTCATAAATTCATTTTCGTCTCACTAACCATAATTGCGATTGAAATAGTTTTGTCTATAATTTAACCTTTGGACGGTCAAAGATGCAATATGACGTCTTTGCAAAATTTCGCAGTTCATGCTAATGACGGTATTAGTCAAATCCATTGCATAAAAAATTGTTTATTTTTTTATTCATAACCGTACCGTGTAGAGTTCTTGGTGATCATCCCTGTGTGCCTACCTGTTCACATTTTAGTTGAATGGGTTTGGCTTTCTGCGTCCTCGCACTTTCCGATCTATTTATTTTTCGTTATATTCAGTACGTCCTGTTAGTTATCCTATTATTTTTCATAGCTTATCGAGGTATCTTCAAAAAATTCCTTTTATATGTGTTTAATTCAATTCACAGTCTTATAGATTTTTGTATTTTGAATTTTTGTATGTCTTTTGCTGTTGCCATTTCTTTTTCATACAAGTTTTTCATTACTTTTTGTTACTTTACCTACCTGTTAGTACGTCTGCGCTTATCCATCGATCCGTCGAAATCCTCGTTTTATTACAAAACAGCCGCCGTCGGGTTTTTGACCGCCCGGTCAAAGTCAAGGTCTTTGCGCAAAATGGAAATTGCGAAGTTTAGTGTTTCGTTTTACAGGATTGGCGACATTTTGGGGTATTAGCATAAGAATGATGCAAATGTCCTTTTTATTTACAATAATGTGTTACACTTGGAAACGTGTACCTCTACCTATACTTAATAGGGTAAACCATGGTTATTCGATGATACAAAGGTATTCGGCGATAGGGATATTTCTGGTACATCTCATGGTTTGCACCAGTTTCCTCATCATTTTAGTACTAAAAATTATATATATTTTCAGATTCGTTAATTTTGTTAACATTATTTACTATACTTACTATTAAAATCCGCGAAAATCGAAATTCGTTTAGTCATTTCGAGGATTTTTCTCTGTCACTCAAACGAAGGCGTCATTAGAGTGATAGAGACAAATCCTCGAAGTTGACGAATTTAGTTTTTATTATTCTGTCGCACCAATCAAGTCATTACCATTCCCAAATTATTGACGAACTGCGTATAAATTGTGGAGTCATTTTCGGTTATCTTGTAGCATACGCATGTTTGTCTGCTATTCTGACATAATAGTCTCGTTTGATTTTATAAAACGGAAAATAAAGTGGTGATGGTAATGAACAATAAAAACGCGTAAAAAAATCGCATAGAAACACCCAATAGGGCCGCTGGTCTGATTATTGTTAGAAATTATGTATGTTTTCAAATTCGTTAATTATCCTTTATTACACTATTAAAATATAAACTGGTCTGATTAAACTATATTGTAAGCTGAAGAGTTTATAGATTATATTATAACATAGTTAATTAATACACTTGCATATATCGACATAGTGTTTCAAAGTCATTCCGGTCAAGTTGAGTCGCCAGGAGTATATTGTAACTACTGAACGATATTATCTTCAGATTGTTAATTTTCGTTTGATTTACTATTTTTTATATTTATTACAAAATATAAAAAGGTTTTGTATCAATCATAATATATTATGTTCCGGTACGCGTGAGATGAAAAATAAAATTGAACCCCGCTTTGCTTTATATGTGACAACTGGCATTTTATGTAAATCTGATTAATAGTAGATTACATGCCAAGGCCGTTTAAGTGGGAAACGTCTCGGGTGACGTGTAATTGTAGACCGAGGCGAAGCCGAGGCTGACAAACATGTGATCCGAGGCTTTCCCATTTAACGGCCGAGGTGTGTATACTATTTTTCTGCTCAACGGAGCCGGCAGGCGGCAACTCAGTTTAGCGCAGCGGCTGGCAAAGTGATGTTTGCCGGCCGTAGGGCAGAAAATATAATATTTATGTCAGTTACTTCGCAATGCAAATTCTGGTGAGATATACTCATTAAAGAAATATATACAAGCTCACACTAATAAAGTGACAATACGTAATGTAATGTATATACATACGTATATCTTACATAGTAACATCAACATGTCTATTCACAGCTTTATTCTCCTTACCATAAAGTTCAAATGAGATAACTGTGTGGTCTATGATATTCGTGTCCATAAAATACTTATATGCTTAAAATAGCGCTAACCGCTTCAAGTATGCAATACTAATTGAGCTAATAATCTACTGCCCGCTAACTGAGTATCATTTACATTGATACTTACAGTGTGTACAGTCGCCGTCATTTATATCGGAGCCGCCAGGGTGCTCACAACACAGAATTAGATTTGGATAGAAGAAACAAGTTCATTCATTTGTATGGAGGCCGAGCGTGTCAGATTTTGTACTGAAGTTGTTACCTACTTGCCTATGATATTAAATATATCTCAGGCCCTTGAGTATTCATATTTTTTTGTGTTGTTGCAATTAATAAACATTTGAATTTGAATTTGAATTTGAATATTACTTAAGGAGGCATTATTAATGTTTTTGTTCACTTCAACTTACAAAATTTGACGCCCGAAAGCTGCAAGCTGCGATTAAAGACGGACAACTCAGTGGATTTCACTGAGTTCATTTGACACGCTAAGTAGATACGTTTGCTTGATCTATGGTATATAATATATATATATATATATGGTATATAACATAATATGACATCTGTGGTGCTCACAAATTGAGCAGGCCTCTATTGTCATGGCGTTTGTGTTTATACAGGGTATTTGTTTAGATTTCCGTTAAATTGAACGGGTTACTTGGGACATTAATAGAAGTACCTAGTATATCGGCTTTTGTTAATTTTGCAAAAAAAATTTTTTTTCGTTTTCATACATAATAATTGTAATGGCAAGTGTGAGAGAACCTTAAGAATACGTTTTCAGGTGACTGACGGCACACGTCAAAATAAGTAACATTAGAATGTAATAAAGGTTTCAATACACTTGTTCAGTCAATATTTTTTTTTTAATAACTCAATAACAGTAAGAGTTAAGACACTAGTTTCTTAGAGAAATTTATTATTTTTGACCTAAATAAGCTTCCCTTTAATTTAACGGAAATCAATAAAAACACGGTGTATATGGTTCCGTCATCCGTGGCCTCTCCTTTATATCTGATGGCCCTACTAATTGTAGGTACAGTCAAGGGCATTAATATATATACATTTCTCCATACTGATCCCTTACAAATGTGTCTATATATTAATGCACTCGACTGTACATGATTTTGTCTACCAACACCAGTATCCTCTCAGTTACTCAAAGGTTAGCTGGAAGAGATCCCTTAAAAGGATAAGTTCGCTTTTGTACAATTTCACTGTATATGTTTTGTTTGTTATTTTTTTATGATTTGTGCAATAAAGAGTTTAGTACTACTATTGTTGGAGCCATTTGTCTACTTTAGAACCATGTTAACATAAGAAATAAGTAGTAAGATATTTCTTAAAATATATTTTAAACGTCACTTTGACATAGTTCTTAAGTCGCTGGTCGCTGCTGCATTACTGTGTTTTATGTTATAGTTTCGGGTTGGTTAAATCTCGGCTAAATGTCAATTGGACAATGTTCAAATTCGCATCTGATAAAAGTGAAACATAGAACCTTGAAATAAAGCTAGAACCTTAGAACCTTGTTATATTGGGGCAACGAAATTGCCTAAGGTTCTAATTCGTTGACTGTATTTGTCGCATTCTGTTCTGATACTTATCTGTGTATTTATAAACAAAGGTTTGATAAGAGGATGATTTGATAACATATGAATACCTACCGCAACGTTGTACTGACTTATACTTACGGATTGTTTCACAATCGTCGGATACATATAAGTCTGATAAAATTTCATTATCCTATTTCCCAGGCATTTAATACTACATTACGACACAAGTGCGAAAAACTCGTTTCGAATTTCGTTTTTGCACGTGTCTCGTACAACGTTTTTTAGTACAGATGGCCCTCCGAAGTTTTGGACCTGACGTAAAATGACCCACTTCTCGCACTAGAGCCTAAAAAGTACACCATCTGTACTAAACATAAAGTTCTTGTCAATTTATCAGACAGATATATTTTATTCGTAAAGTACCAATTCGAATACCAGTCTACTCTGGAACCTTATCCTTTTTTTTGTCTCCAATAGAGACCGAAACCAACCGGGGCAATATTTAATTCACCTCTTTATGTCATTCACATTTCCATGTAATTAATAGAATTCTAAGCAAATTTAAAAATTAGGCTATGACTATGATTAACCGCAAGTGTGATAATGCCCTTAAGATGAATAAATGAAGAAAGACTTTAGGTACCAATCGAATTACTTACTATCAATAAGTAACTTATTTACTAACGTATACTTTCCTTTGTTTCAGATAACGGCACGACACAAAACCGAACAATAATCTAGTCATATTAAATTCAAACACTTTATATACAATGAAATAATTAGTAGTCTAAGCGGTAGTGCTAATAACTTAGCGCGGTACTTATTAATTTTGTAACTTTTTATTTTTATAAGTGAAAATGCAGATCCTTAAAGCGCGCCATATTTATTTGACGGGGAACCAGTTTCAAGCATGGAGCTGTGCAAGATCTCGATATGCGAGCTCGGTAAGTAATTTTCCTAACTAGTGCGCAAAAACGAACTTTGCGCACGCTTCGTGCGCGGTAATTTCTATTTTTGGCGCACATGTTATGAGAAAAATTGTCCCTTATACGTGCAAAAACTTTTTTTTTACTCGGGTGATTGTCGCCCTCGTTTCACTCGGGCTCCAACTTTCTCCCTCGCCGAAAAACAGTTTTCCCGCACTAGTTAGGAAATATACTATTCTTCAAATAAAATGATCACTAGGGGTTGCTTTTTTTATTCATAGAAAATTAATAGCTACCGTTTTCCTAATCTGAATACAATTCGAAAATAACCATTATTGTTATCACTTTATTTAATAAGCTTAATTCCGATCTAATCGATCTATAAGGATGCCTTTAATCCTATTATAGTTGTACTTGTAATTGATTATTGTCTCCTATAAACGTATCCATATAGAATAGGCTATGATATGAATTATTCTTTTGTAATTTTTAGAACACAAACAAAACCATCGAGTACAAACCTATAAGAAGCGTTCTGGTTGCTAATCGAGGAGAGATCGCTATCCGAGTGTTCCGAGCATGTTCGGAGCTCGGCATCCGGTCCGTCGCCATTTACAGCGAGCAAGACAAACTGCAGATGCACAGGTGAAAGACAGAGACAACAGCCGAGCATGCTCGAGCTCGCTACCACTTTTGTCGACGTGATTAATATAACCCGAGCATGTTCGGAGCTCGGCATCCGGTCCGTCGCCATTTACAGCGAGCAGGACAAACTGCAGATGCACAGGTGAGAGACAGAGACAACAGCCGAGCATGTTCGGAGCTCGGCATCCGGTCCGTCACCATTTACAGCGAGCAGGACAAACTGCAGATGCACAGGTGAGAGACAGAGACAACAGCCGAGCATGCTCGAGCTCGCTACCACTTTTGTCGACGTGATTAATATAACGTTCACTGAGCTATGCTGCGCACTGACAGACAGACAGACGGACATGGCGAAACCATAAATGAGTTCTTTATACATTATATGTATACAACAGTATACATATAATGGTACCCAATAATAATATTATAAAGTGTGTTATCACCATGCTTTTATAAAAAATAGTAATAATATTCATTACAAGCAGTCGTTTTCGAGTTGTAACAGTTTAAAAATATTTAAATACATTGTGTGGCCTAAAAATTTAAACGGTACATTAATAAGCTAATAAATTTCCATATATTGTAATAAAAAAAACACGTTGAAAACAATTCTTAGAATTTTCGTTATTATGGGTTTTTTACTTAAGAGTACCGGTATACTACATTATACATATACACTACCGGTAAGTTTTCTTGCGACTGAAAAGAGATGTCATGTTGATGCGATATCGTGATGCCAAGATCCAGTACTTAGGCTCCATAATTTTGAATACCTAACAATATCTCCGAACTTACCAGTTTTGAAACATCGGAGCCTTTACAGGATTATTGCGGAATTGCGGATAGTCCTAGGAGTCACTCATTTCATTTTTCTCCCTTGTTAAATAAAGGCCACACAATGTATACTGTACAATAACTTTATTATCTTTTAACATTCAATGTAACGCGTGTATTTCTTAATTGTCAAACTCTCCGACTGGCCGCGAACTGTCATCGTCAAAAGAAAATTAACGTTCAATTTTGAAATACATTGCTTCTCACTTAACTTCTTAGAAAGCTTATGAATTTTAAGGTTTGACTTTTGAATTTGAACTCGCGGTTCGGTTAAAATTCTGCATCTCATTGCTCGGTTTCAATAAAGGCCTGGGTAACGGTAACACACTGTATATATTATATTTTTTCAGACAAAAAGCCGACGAGTCATACCTAGTAGGCAAAGGTCTGGCCCCAGTAGAAGCATATCTCAGCATCCCAGAAATCATCAGGGTGGCTAAAGAAAACAATGTAGATGCTGTTCATCCCGGATATGGGCTGTTATCAGAAAGGTATGTGCTTAAATTGATCATATGAGTCTACGTAGCTTAGTTGGTAGTGACTGCTTACGAAGCTGGAGGTTCCGGGTTTGAATCCCGAGGGCATTGGAGGGCAAGTGGAAAGTTCAAAAGCGAACTGATAACCTTCGCCCTAGAAAGCCAGTACTATTGGTGCCTAACAGTAAGACGGCTTTGATGAAAAAAAGTATTCTTGTTATGGCACCAAAAATGTATAATAAGTTGCCAGAAGCTTCGCAGATGGCTACAGTACGCCAATTCAGTCTATATTATTTAATTTTTTAGTTACTAAGTGTTTTATAATATAATGGATTTTTTAATGATATTGACATATGCTAATTTAATTGTATTAGGGGAATATAGTTTCATAATAATAATATATTATATTTGTACGCCACAAGGCACATTATAGCTGGTCTTTAGTATTATAAGTTACCATCATTTTGTACCTATAATGAAAGAATAAATGATTTGATTTTGAAAATGTGTTCAGGTCAGATTTCGCGCAAGCCATCGTGGATGCAGGTATGCGATTCATCGGGCCACACCCGTCTGTGGTGCAGCGGATGGGCGACAAGGTAGCTGCTAGGAAAGCCGCCATTGAAGCTAGTAAGTTTGTTTTCACCTTCCTTGCTCGGAAAGGGCTTTTTTATTCTTTAAAAACAGATAGCGAAAGTGCAAAGTTTGAACTTCCCTTGATTTTTTAAAATAAAAGTGTAATTTACATAGATCAGTTGTTTTTATTATGTTGTGTTTCCTCACTTAAGGAAGCTGAAAAGTTTTGTGTTACACACGGCTGCAAAGTTATTTTAGCTCGTGTGTATTGCAACACTCTATATGCTCAGCATTCTATTCTTAAACCACTCGCTTCGCTCAGGATTCTATGGTTGAACCACGAGCGAAGCGAGTGGTTCGAAAATAGCTTTCGCTAGCATTCGCTAGCTCATGGTTCAACCCTAGAATCCGTTCGCTATATCGTGTTGCAATTCCACACTCGGTTAAAATACAACTTAGCACCCTTGTATAACAAATAATTATTTATCTTTAATTTAGCCAACTAACACGGGGTTAACTGGCTCCATGAAATGTCAATAGATTTTTGACATATTCGTTTAACCTTGTGTTAACGGCCTAATTCGATATTGTAAGGCTGAGAAACGTTTTGAGTCATCGCTATAACTCATTTTTTATTGGTAACTAGGTATGTCGTTAACCATATATATATTGCAGGCTCAATTCACAAGAAGATAATATGTATTTCATGGAATTATAGTCCATTGCCAGCTCTACATTTTAAGTAAAAGTGACGTGCCATGTTTTTCCGTGGATGATTTTATCATTTTCTCATGCAATTTAGCGTTAGCTAACTGAAACTGGGTTAGCTTCGTGCTTAGCCAAGTTCCCAATCGCTAACGCTTAATCGTCAATCGTAAACGAAAGGCAGCTGTCTTTGTCGCACTAATATGAAAGAGTGACAGAGAGGAAAAACTACGATACGCTTCTAAGCGTTAGCGATTGGCAACTGGGCTAAGCACCCTGGTTATACACCGTGTTTTTTTTTAATTCCGTTAAATTTAACAGCTTGTTTTTTTTTCGTTTTCATACATAATAAATGAAATGGTAATTGTGAGATAACCTTAAGAATAACACAAAAGTTAATTTCAGGTGACTGACGGCAGATGTCAAAATAAGTAGCATTAGGATGTAATAAGGGTTGCAATACACTTGTTCAGTCATTAAACTTATTTTTTGAATAAATCAATAACTGTAAGAGTTAAGATACTAGTATCTTAAAGAAATTGATTGTTTTTGACCTAAATAAGCATCCATTTAATTTAACGGAAATCAATAAAAACACGGTGTATATAAAGAGGGGTTGATAGATTCAGCCCATAGATAAACATAAATATAATTGGGATGACTACGATACATTTCTATGATATTTTTTTGTTTTCGTTACACGACTGACCTATTAATGTAAATAATTGTTCTATTCCAGAGGTCCCCATAGTACCTGGCACAGACGGTCCTATCACAACGAAGGAAGAAGCTGTGGATTTCTGCAAGAAACATGGTCTTCCTGTCATTTTCAAGGTACATTTAATGGTCCTAATTAATTTAGCGATTAACTTGTCATTATGTGACCGACGAAGGATTGGCACCCGCCTGACAAGCGTGGCGATACTGGCAATTATGGCATTAAACCCCCCTAAAATAACATAAGACCCACTGGATGCGGGCAGCTCACGACCTATCTTTGTGGCACTCTGAGGGAGGCCTATGTCCAGCGGTGAACGTCATTTGGCTGCTGCTGATGATGATGATGATGACTTGCAATTGGCCCACATTTCACGTAGAGCAGATGAAGAGTCCACGGAAAGAACCTTGTTCAACAGCTTGCTCCGTTAGAAGTAAGGTTATTTTTCCTTCTGAAATTTGAATGAGGGTTTTCGATAATTTTTCTGCCACCAGGCGGCGCTTCGTACGCACCTGGTCTCGACAACTGTCAGATTCATACTATTCATAGGCACCTGGGCCTAAAATATTGAAATTCTATTTTATTTGGAAGAGAATTGATTTTGTAATGGATTACGACTATTACACGGTCATCGAACTGAAGACGGAGCTATAAAACAGGCGCGCAAAGTCACTGGTATTAAAAATAATTACTTTAACTTTGTTAATTTCATGAGTATTAACTTGGAACTATTTTATTTATTTATTTTAGGTAACAATATGCCTAAAGTAATGGTTTTCAGAATAAATAAACCTATAAATATGTTGAAAATTAAATGCGCGTATTTATTTTGACAGTTCGTTAAACGGTCGGCTCAGTGCTGCCATCTCACCTCCCCATAGCGGCAGAAAAAGTATCAAAAACCCTCATTGACTAGACATGTTTGTCCGTTCATGTTTATACGTCAAATGCTTTGAAAAGTCAGCCATGTTTGCTTACTTTTTTCGGGTAACATACAACCTCCTCCTTTTTTGAAGTCGGTTAAAATAGCAATTTTAGTAATATTTTTAATTGATACCTACCCAATTGTGTCATCATCATATCATATTCCGGGTTCGAATCTCGTCGGGGGCATTATTTGTGTATTTATTTATCACAAATATTTGTTCATTGGTCGTGGCTGTCTATGTACGAGTATTTAAGCATCTATATGTATCTATCTATTATATTTATATAGTCGCTTGATACCTACATCACAAGCCTTGATTGAGCTTACCGTGGCTTTAGGTCGATTTGTGTAAGATGTCCCAAGATATATGTATTTTTTTATATATTTGAAATGGGTATACTCATAGCCACAGCTACGGTGAAATGAGTTTGCCCAGAAGATCATCATCATCATCTCAGCCATAAGACGTCCGCTGCTAAACATAGGCCTCCCCCTAGACCTCCACATGTACAGGTTCATCATCATCATCATCAGCCTATCTCAGTCCACTGCTGGACGTAGGCCTCTCCTATTAACTATGCGTATAAGACGCGCTAGGAGGTAAATACCCATAATCGCCACGCTGGGCAAGCGGATTGGCGATCGCAGTAATGTGGGTACGGGGGTGGGTGGGCGGTGGGATGGGTAAGGGATTGAAGTGTCACTGACCATTATTTGATAAAAGATTGATGATGGGCAGCAGCGTCATCATAGTGGATACATTACTGCGATCTCCAATCCGCTTGCCCAGCGTGGCGATTATGGGCAATTACCAAGAATCGGATTATTTTTTTTTAATTACAAATTCACAATCATGGTACGTAGGTACAAGCAAGAATGAATTGGGATCTTCTAAATAGATACTTTGTGATAGTATTAAAAATAAATATATCTTATAAAATAAAATATGTTAACATCATAAGATAAGGAAGTCTCTACTGTACGGAACAGGGTTATTTTTTCAAAATGACGGGCGTTTGTCCGATCCTTGGCAATTACCTCCCAATGCGTCTTTAATACGCATAGTTAATAGGAGAGGCCTACGTCCAACAATGGACTATCATTGGCTGATGATGATGAGGGAATTCCACTATTTATTTATCATATTACAGGCGGCATACGGAGGAGGTGGCCGTGGTATGAGAGTAGTACGCGACATGTCCGAAGTGGAGTCATCTTTTGAACGCGCTTCGTCTGAAGCGTTGGGCGCTTTTGGAAACGGATCTATGTTCATCGAACGGTTCATTGAGAGGCCGAGGCACATTGAAGTTCAACTACTGGGTAAGTTTTGTTGTTTTCTGATTAGTTATAGTTATGTTCATTGAGTGTTTTATAGAGAGGCCTAGGTACATAGTTCAACTACTGGTAAAGTTTTGTTGTTTTCTGATTAGTTATAGTTATGTTCATTGAGTGTTTCATAGAGAGGCCTAGGTACACTAAAGTTCAACTAATGGTAAAGTTTTGTTGTTTTCTGATTAGTTATATTTATATGGTTTTAGCAATTTGTCAGAAGCACAGAGAGCTTTTGGAGCATTCCATGAAAACATCTACTTTTTGTCGCTTACGACTCACTATGGTAACTACCCTAATAAAATTTGCTAGCTGTTAGGAAAGATCACAACTCTTAAAGCCTTGATATTTTATTATTATGCCGTAACTCAGCTTACTAATTTAATTATTCAAAAGTATTGAAAAGACAGTGTCTCTTACGACATGTTCATAGAGTGTTTCATAGAGAGAGATAGGTACATTAAAGTTCAACTACTGAGTAAGTTTTATTTTGTGATTAGTTATATTTATACGGTTTGAGCAATTCGTCAGAAGGCCTGAAAGCTTTTGATGTCTATGTTCATTCAGTGTTTCATAGGGAGGCCTAGGCATATAAGTTCAACTACTGGATAAGTTCATCTGTATAAATGATAATGTTAGCTAAATGATTTGAGCGCGCTTTGTCAGAATCAAATTCAGATACTTTTTTGATAAAATATACATTTTACAGATCACAATTACATTCTAATATGAATGGGTACATACATCACAATCTCAATACATATAATTTCTAACGTTTTAATTTTAAAGTTTAGGCACATTGTAGTTCAACTACTGGGTAAGTTACTGGGCCAGTTATATGGTTGGAGCGCAATTCGTTGGAAGCGTTAACTTAAAGGCATATGGATGTTTTTTTAATTAGAAAGCGACAGGACTAGTACTAGGCTTCTCAGCTTTAGTTTATTTTTTTTCGTTCACTGTAAAAAGGAAACGACTTGTGTACTAATACCCGCCTGTTGCTACCTTTGTATTAAATTGTTCTGTGTTTTGTTTTCTTTTTTTTTCTTGTTTCTTTGTTGTGCAATACAGCATATTTATTATTATTATTACCCCATTCACCAACAGTGTGATCGTTCATGTATTTTCTCAAACATGCAATGAAATATTGTCTTTACGTTCCTTAAAATAGACTCGGAAGCATCGCTTTTAGGGTGCAGTAACTCACTGGGATGGAAATGGAATTTCATAACACTTTTCAGGCCTAGGCCTGCAAAGTAACCTTTTTTTTTTATTTCGACAATATTGTCATTATTTTTTTTGCATTTCTTTGTATGTTTGAGAAAAGCACTTTACATGCCTCGGCGTGAAAACGGATTCCCGGCCTCGTTACCTATCCGTATATACCAACTTGGCCGGAATTCCTCATTTTCCCGGCCTCTGATGTAATGTACTATTTTCGTGACTCTTGTGCACAAGCCCTTAGAAGAAAAATATATCAGGCTAACTGTAATCACTCAACAGTTTAACTTTAAAACTACACCGATAAATGTCAAGGCTGATAATGAACACGTAAATACGCTTGGAAAACACATCAATTATGTATGACAGACGGACGAGCCCCCGATTATAATCGACAAGACAATAAGATGACGTAACGAATCAATTATATTGCTTGTAGAAAGGATTCTTATTATTGATCACTTCTTTATCAACAATGTCTTACTAATGAAGTAAGCGTTTAACGATTTGGTCCATTTTCCTCTTATGTATAATCGGCAACGCATTTGTTAGACCATTTAATTTTATGATGTTATCTAGGCATTGGGCATAGGAACCATATTGTCGATGGCGCTTATGGCGTTACGTTCGTATCATCATCATCATCAGCCTATGATAGTCCACTGCTGGACGTAGGCGTCACCTACTAACTATGCCTATAGACGCATTAGGAGGTAAATGCTCATAATCACCACGCTGGGCATGCGGATTGGCGATCGGAGTAATGTGTCCACTATGATGACGCTGCTGCATCATCAATCAAATCAAAGAATGGTTACTGATACTAATTCAATCCCTTAGTCGACTCTTACGACTCCCGCGGGAAGAGTTGGGTTGGTGACAAATTTATGTTTACTGCCGTCACCACACGGCTACGTTCGTATGTTCGTATATAAATATAACGCCGCGAGACGTAAGCGCCATCGACAATGTCTATTTGCCCAAATAACATCACATTTATGGACTTCAACTCCCTTATTCATAATGTCTGATTAACTAAACTTAGTTTAAGTAAGTATCTATGTGGGTTGAATTATATCGTGTTAGCGATAATTATATTTCTATATGCATGCCATGTTTGCCTGTAATTGGGTGAATCTACGAACAAATAAAACATGAAAGCCGCACGCCATACTGAATTACCTTTCAAAAACGATCCTTATTTTTTAATTGACAAGTGTCACCCCCTCTTCAATGCAATGAATTTCAATGTCGCCCTATAAAAACATAACCGCCATTTAAAAATAGTTGTGATTGGTCCATCAAAGTTTTGAATGGCTATATTTGTCAAAGATGTTGCGCCGAAATATGCGCGGTGTTAAGAAAAACGCTATGTCCTGACTATCTTGGCACAATTGAACAATTGTTTTGGGGGCATTTTTGAGCTGACGTTAGACGTCCATGTTATATATGCAGGGGTGACTACTCTAGCAATTAACGCTTAATTTAGCAGGCCGTAGTATTGTTTTTCTTATAGACATATTGATAAAACCGAAAGGGACAAACAATACTTAGCGGCTTGCTAAGTTAGGAGACGTTTATGAATAAGGGGATAATATTTTTGTGATACATAAAGAGACGGGATTCGAACCCGCTATGTAGACTGGGTCACTATGAGTTCCGTCAAAATACATTATAATAATAAATAAATATATTGGGACATCTCACACAAATCGACCTAGGCGCACGGTAAGCTCAATGAAGGCTTGTGATGTGGGTACCAGGCGACGATATATATGTATAATAGATAGATACATATAGATACTTAAATACGTAGACAGCCATGACCAAGGAACACATATATGTGATAAATAAATACACAAATATTGCCCTCGCCGGGATTCGAACCCGAAACCTCCAGCTTCGTAGGCAGGGTCACACTACCAACGAGGCTATGGAGGCAGACATAATTATATTTAAATATACAGAAAATTACGGAAGACAAATGTTCAATTACATATGTTGACGGTTGTACTCATATTGGCTGATATAAGTATATACTCGTAAATGACTAATGAAAACTACATGTATATACTCAGATAACTGTATACCTTATTATTTTTCTCCAATATGCTCGGAAATGTTCGCATTAATGTAGCAAAAACGAAACGCGAAGTACCTTCTTATGTACCAGCTCAAATTAAAAAAAAAGATTTTCATTATTGTACAGTTTTTGCGGCCGCGAAATTGTACTAAAATCCATTAATGTATTGTTTTTTACTTCTTAAAAACTACTTTTGGACTTTGAAAAAAATGCATACAGCCAAATTCTAAAGCCACGACCAAACGCCTGGTCTGGATAGAGCGAGAGACGGCGATCAAATCTATGGCCGTCTCGTTCTATCATGAGTTACAAACGCCTCGGTGTGTCAGGTCGTGTAGGTACGGTTTAATGAAACCATAGATATCGTTACTATTTTTTATGAACGACCATGCATTAAAAAAAAGTTTAGGCGGGAATCATAAGAGATTTTTTCTTTTCAATTGTTATTCAATTTGCAAGAAGAATTACTTAATCGATTGTAATAAATTTTGTTTTATTTCCTTGCATGTTTGGAGAAAAGTCCTATATGTGCCTCGGACGGAAATAGAATTTCGTGGATTCGTATGTAATTGTCGGCCTCAGCTTCGCTTCGTCCGACAAAAAATACTCATCCACGAAATTCGCTTTCCCGGCCTCTGCAATAATGTACTATTAATGTTAAGGTAAATAATGGAACGAGTTTGCTAAGTCCGGTTTTGATAAATGTTGCGTTATAATCTTTTCGGGTATCAATGATGACATTAATGTTTGTGTTGATATAATTTGTTGTTGCACCTTGTACTTTAGAATTTATGTTTAATGTTGGCTACAAAGGTTAGGTTTATTTTGAATTGCTCCAAAATAGTAATATTGGGTCATTACCTATGAAATTGGCGTTTTTGGTCATAGACTTTAGCTGGTCCCAAATTTTAGTATCTAAAGAGTAAGTGCAATGTGTAACACAGGTCTTTTCATACTTTTTTTCTTAAGCAGTGTGAAATAATAACCTTTAAAAGTGTGACCTTGTTTTATTAAATAGGAATATACAAATCACGTCTAATATTACTGACAAAATTGTATTGCAAAATTGTTGTATGAAAAATAGACTTCACAAAATTCTTCAGTCCATAATTAGTGACCTAATAGTATAATAGGCAGTGACATCCTTTAAGAGGAAACCAGTTGTAAGCGTATTTAGAGAAAGGGACAACTGCTTCGCCTGATAATACCTACGCAAAATTGCCGAAAACTGGGTTACGTAGTCCACTATTTCCTCCTGTTTGTTTTGATAATACATAATAAGACGGCACGGCAAAAGCAGATTTTATTTGATAAAAAACTTTGTTAATATCCAGAGAGGAGTGGGATACGTTTGTATGGAAAAGGCTGCTATCATTTCCTCTAAAAATACGATGGCGATTTTAACAATAACGTCCCTACTGGAGAAGGCATATGTCCATTGTCCAGCAGTTAGACTTACATCGGCTATTGATTTGATGAAAGGGTCAAAATTCTTTTCGTTGTCTTGGTTTATACCACTCTGTCACGCTTTTAGTTTCTGTTCCGACTCAGTACATAAAAAAAATCCGATGCAAGTTGTGTTTCTTTTTCACGTTAGATTTTAATTCATACATAAAAATTGGAAACAAAACATCATCTCATACAAAAATCACAACTGTGTCACGTTTTTTAGGGACACAAAATAAGACAACGAAAAGAATTTTGACCCGAAAATAGGAGATCCAGAAGGGCAACCTCGAACCACAATCGAAGTGCTGCGTCTCCGTTACACTTACGATATATTTGCAAGTAGGACAGAGAGGCAAGACGTCGTTCGTGATTCGCGGTAGCCCTCTGGCTTGCTGTACTGGCATCGTATAATGTGTCTCAATCTCAGGTCCTTTAATATTTTTTTAAGTACAGATGGTGCCTTTTTTAGGCTCTAGTGCGAGAAGTGTGTCATTTTACGTCAGGTTTGAAACTTCGGAGGGCCATCTGTACTAAAAAACGTCGTACGAGACACAAACGAAATTCGTAACTCGTGTCGATTTTAAAATATCGCCACTCGTTTCGAATGTCATGTTTTTCGCACTTGTGTCGTAATGTACAGTCGCCATCAGATATATGGTAGCAGCCAAGGTCCCCAAATAAATCGGAGCAACGGTAAATTTCAATAAATTCGTTACGTGAGAAAAGGGCAATGATTTGGGAGCGTGTAATTCGTCATAAATTTAGGAGCAGTCACTTTTCAATAAATTCGTAACGTACAAGTAGGTAAAGATATCGGAACGAACATGACTCAAAGATATCGAAGCAGCCAGGATGATCATAAAGATCGGAACATTTATAGGAAATACACCTTAAGTCTGCGTCACATCGTTTATTTTAATTTGTTACTATGTTGTCACTACTACTACTTTAAGTTGTCAATGTCAAAGATGATTTTGACGACTGTTGTGGGTGAGTAAATGAGTTTCCTAGATAAAAAAGAAGTTTTCAAGCATCATTATCGAAAAATGCATAAATTCAATTTTGATTTTTTATTGATGCAATCATATTAATATGGGATAAGTAGGTAAATAAAATCGTAAAGCTAGCAAATTATTTATTTGAACGGAACTAAAAAAGTATAAAGGGTGAACAAAATACCTAAAAGTCATTTGCGGATCCTATTTTACCACGGTGACAAGTCCGAGAATTGTAAATTGAATGTTTCTCCCATTGCAGGCGTCCATGTGCTACGGTTACCACTTATCATCAGACGGGCCGTGTGGTTGTTTGTGTTTCAAATATATTGCAATAACTTTTAGCAATCAACAATAAATACCGACTTTTTAGCGAAGCAAAATTATATTATATTGTCACAAAAATACGACAATTGTCGCGAAATTCCAACATAGATCGAAACTCATATCAAGAATTTACTAAAATCGTTCTAAACCTTGTGACAATTGTAACGCCTTTCCGAAAGTAAAATAGTACAATACGATACAAGTGCGAAAAAAATTAAGTGGAGTGGAACGAGTGGAGATAAATTAAAGCACGACCGAAGGGAGTGCTTTAAATCTACACGAGTTACGAATTTCCTTGTCGCACGTGTATTATTAGTGATAATTGTATGTTGGTGGCAAACAGGCACACTGCTGACCGTCCGATAGTAAGCGGTAGACGTAACCTGCGGAGGCTTGTGACATCAGTAATATTATACAATTATTGTCAAACTTGTCATTATGGCATTGTTTGTGCGTTGGGTTAATAGGGCTATAGGGTTATTAAACAGAGATACGTTTATGCTATTGTTGCTTTACTAAAATACAGGCTGGCTCATTAAAATCAGTCAGTATGGGAATATCTGAAAATATCGGACATACGAAAATATGTTCTTAGGAACCATGTCATCGATTGTAATAAACAGGAAAACTGCATTAAAAAAAAAACTATCCAGCAGGGGAATCGAATCCGGTTGTTTTGAAAAAATAAACTTATCTGCACTATTTCTATTCGGAAATCCATTGTGTAGGTCTTAAGCAGTAAATAGTAGTACCTATTTGTTTTAAGGAACCATATCTAACACCGATTTTGATAAAAAAACTGCATTTATACATTAGAAAAAAAACGCGTTGAATATGTGAAAACAATGTATTTTATTCATTTTAGACATCATGCTTCTTAGAGACATTTACTGTTTTCACATATTCAAAACGTTTTTTTTTCCAATGTATAAATGCAGTTTTTTTTATCGAAATCGATGATAGATAATTATGATTCCTAAAAACAAATACTACTTAGTATGTCTTATAGTTTCAGAATTTCTATTAAAAAAAAAAGTTTTAAGACAAAATATTATTAAATGACGTACTGACATTTCTATAACTCCCTAGGGAATTTCATTTTTCCATTACTCCCGCTATGCATGCAAGCAATGGCGCGCTTAGACAGCAAGTGTGATGAGTGATGAAAAGGTGACATTAACTGGCCCCCAAGATCGCCTGATTTGACAGCTCCTGATTTTTTTTCTGTGGGGTTATTTAAAAGGATTTGTCTTTTCTAATTGGCCAACGAACCTTTAGCAATTAAAACAAAATACTCGAACCACGATCACTTAAATAACGCCGGAAATGTGTGAAAAAGCGATGAAAAGGGTTGGCATCTGCGATGCTACTGGAGGTAGATATTTGTCTGATTATTTTCCATGTGTAATTTGCCGACCCAAAATAATTATATTTAACCAGTGATATTTTATATTTTTTGTGTTATGTATAGAATAAAATTTCAAAAATAAAGTTAAATCTAATTTGGCCACCCTATATGACTATGAACATATTCTAGATTGACTTATACACTATTGTGCCAACAGTACTTTCAAATCCCATTGTAATCGCTGTTTAATAATACCTACTTCAGTATAATTATTACTCGAACTATTCATTGCGCCACCGAGTACACGACATCTTCTAACGAAATTTTGCTTTGCTCCTTGTTCTACCTTTTTCAATTTTGGCAATACGTCAAAACAGCGGTTAACTAGACAACTCATTTTAATGATTTAGGCATAATATCTGTCCAATTTGCGAAAGAGACAGAAATATATTTGTCACGATGACAAATGTCTACTCTTTTCGAAGAACGTCACAACAAACCACTCTGTTCTAAATTCAAATTATTGACAACCTATTCAAGACGTGTGGCTGACCATAAAGAATTTAAAGCGATGTGTATATGACAATAAGGTATATTTTCCATAAATGTTGAGATATTTATGACCACCCTGACTGCTCAGATATTTCTGATTATCTCTATGTTCCGATATTTTTGCCTAATTATACGTTACGAATTCATTGAAAAGTGGTTGCTCCTAAATTTGTGACGAATTACATGCCTCTAAATTATTGCCCTTTTTCACGTAACGAATTTATTGAAATTTTACGTTGCTCCGATTTATTTGGGGACCTCGACCGCTACCATATATCTGATGGCGACTGTACTATTCTCAAACATGCTATGAAATAATGTTGTTTTGTTCCGTGTAATAAGCTGCGAAGTATGACGTTTCAGGTGCGACTAGGACAAGAGATCTTTAGTGGATTTTAATACAAATCTTGAAGGCCTAGGCCGTTTAATTCCATTCCACATAAATTTATGGCACAGGCATTATGACATTCTGCCACTATGCAATACTAAGTTTTCTTTGATGTTTTTGTTGTTTATTTCATTGCATGTTTGAGAAAAGCACTATACACACCTCGGCCGGAAATATGTCTATATGCCTTCCGCCGGCAACCCCTTTCGTCCCAGCCTCTATAGTAATGTACTAATATTTTTTACAGGTGACAAGGCCGGTAACGTGGTACATTTGTACGAACGCGATTGCTCGGTACAACGAAGACATCAGAAGGTCGTCGAAGTTGCGCCTGCGCCTGGACTCGATCCTGAGGTAGCTATCTCTTTCTAAACGTCTATGTACGCTTGTGTTAGAGAAGGACAATGTGTCTCACGTCGATACAATCGAGTTGCTTATTAACATAATATGGTCATCTGCACTTTTCTGTTGCCAGCCTAAAAAATAACACTGAAATATGAAAATAAATAGCACGTACATAATCAATTTACGAATCCATTTTGTTTAAAAATATGTACAATGTCTATTATTTTTCTCATAGGTGCTGTGAAAAGCGATATGTGTCACACGGTATCAAAAGTATTTTTACCTTGGGCGTTAACCCTTGAATCTCTCACTACGCTCAGGATTCTACTTTAGAATCCATCGCTACATTCGGGATTCAATATACGCCCTCACCGGAAAAATATCATTTTGATCCCTTGTAATACAAATAACTATTTAAAATAGTGACATCTGCGTTTAAGGGATTACGTGTAATAAAGATGATTTTTGGGGCTTTAAGGAAAAATGGAACCTTGAAAATCATTAATAAATCAGTTTGAACCGAATACTATAATTACCTGTAACGTATCAGTAGGTATCTAATAAAATATTATATAAATCACTCCCATTGACACATACTGAAATGAAATTTTTAGCATATTTCTTATTCAGGAATGTGAGCGTAAAAGCGTCCCATTTTTCAAATGCCATAAGGGCGCTTAGACATTGAATACGTATAATGGTACAAGCCAGCTTCGTCCTTATGATAAACGAGAAAGTGGGACGTTTATACTAAAATGCTCACATATAATGCCTACATCAAGTAAAAAGGCATTGTCTACAGGAATTTCATTGTGCATGTTGTTTATCCGTTCTATAAAAACCTGAGCAACTTCAACCATCGCTCAAAGACGTATCGACCGCAAAATGGATTCGTAATTGATTATGTACGTACAGGTATGATGCGTATTTGGAAAAACGCGGTCTATTGCGTTTTTGGTCATATGCATCGAAAGAGTGGAAGTTGAGCCTAAGAATGCCTTCCATCAGAGCCATGAAAGCGTTTGATATTCAAACACGCCATACAAAATTGCCTTTCTAAAACTGTATATGATCGCAAAGCTATTTATAATTTGAGGAAAACTCACAATTATTAAGTTAACGCAAGAGACGAGCCCCCAGTGTAATAATTGGTCAATAAGATAACACTAACGAACGGAATATTTGATGACGTACATATTATTACAATATTATACGAATGTTATACAAACAGGGGCCTATTTCTTGAAAGCTTGTAACTTGTAATACAAGCGGAAGTCCTTATCTAATTTATAGTGCTAAAAAGAGACTTCAGGGTCGCGTTTTATAAAGTTACAATTTACAATTTCGCTGTTTGCCTCTCTAACGCACGCACATATTGGCTAGAAAGAGAGGCAAACAGCGAAATTGTAAATTGTAATTTTATAAAACGCGACCCTGCTTGTATTACAAGTTACAAGCTTCTGAGAAACGGGCCCCAGGCATGCCACCTTATAGTTTGATATAAATGCAGAAAACAATTGTGGTTTATTAAGTTATTATCATGAATTAAACATTTTATCGTCGTCAACCAATCTTAGCCCACTTCTTAGACATTATTATGCTTCTTCTATTATGTACGCGTATGGTCGCATTGGGTGATAAAAAAAATATCTTGGGACATCTCACACAAATCAACCTAGTCCCACGGTAAGCTCAATAAAATAAAGGCTTGTGATGTGAGTACTAGGCGACGATATATATAACAGATAGATACTTAAATACATAGACAGCCGTGAACAACGAACAAATATTTGTGATAAGTGATAAATAAATACACAAATAATGCCCTCGCTGGGATTCGAACCCGGAACCTTCAGCTTCTTAGGCAAGGTCACTACCAACTAGGCTATGGAGGCTGTCTATGTATTTAAGTATATATATGTATCTATCTCTTATATACATCGTCAACTGGTACCCGCATCACAAGCCTTGATTGAGCCTACCGTGGGACTAGCTCGATTTGTGTAAGATGTCCCAAGATATTTATTTATTTTAAATTATTTTCAACAGGTTCGTAAAAAGATGACAGACTGTGCCGTCCACCTAGCGAAACACGTGGGATACGAAAATGCCGGCACAGTGGAATTCCTTCTGGACAGCAAGGGCAACTTTTACTTTATTGAGGTCAATGCTAGGTCAGTTTTACACTAACTATACTTGATGTAACAGTTAGGACCCATTTATTATCGTATTCTTTCTAGGAAAAATAGGAAAAAAATGTTTTTTTTTCGAATAATTACTTCTACTTCTTCCTAATCAGAATACAATAGCGAATGGGTGCGTGACATATTTATATAAATCAGCATGCGTACCTGTTTACAACCGACTTCAGAAAAAGAGGTTCTCAATAAGTATGCAAACAACAACGAACAACCGTCAAAAAGTTAAAAGTAAAAACACAAGTTTCCATTCATTTTCGATAATAAATTTTTAACCGACTTCAAAACAAAACGTGGTGATGGGATCTTGGAGAAATCTGTTGAAGTAGATTTTTTATTTGGTGATTATGTTGAAATTGGCCGTTTTGTATGAAACTAAACGACCGTTTTCTATAGACAATTTGCGTACATCATCACATCATCAGCCTTTTTCAGTCCACTGCTGGACGTAGGCCTCTCCTATCAACTATGCGTATAGACGCATTAGGACGTAAATGCCCATAATCACCACGCTAGACAAGCGGATTGGCGATCGCACTAATGTGTCCACTATGATGTTGATGACGCTGCTGCCCATCATCAATCAAATCAAAGAATGGTCAGTGACACTTTCAATCAATCTTTAATCCCTTAGTCGACTCTTACGACTCCCGCGGGAAGAGTTGGGGTGGTGACAAATGTATTCTTACTGCCGTCACCACACGGCAGCTTGCGTACGCATGCTGATAAATTACACGTGTCTTCACCCTTATTTAATGTCGTATTCATACAGGGTGACATCGGAGTCGTGATCCAAACTGTGAGAAACGTGTTAAGATGGTCTTCCTAAACAATGTTCTCTATGGGACCTATATGAACAAACATACTTTTTTTACGACTAGTAAAGTTCGAGTTCATTAATATGTATACATTTCTCCATACTAATCCTTTCCAAATGTGTTTACATAATTATGAAACGAGACTGGAAGTTATGAACACTTCCGCACCGTTCGATATGGAAACAGTTTTTTTTTTTCGCGATATTCATATTTGTTCCATGGGAAACCTTGTTGAGAATGACCATCTTAACACGTTTCTCACAGTTTGGATCACGACCCCGATGTCACCCAGTATAATACAATCCAAACCACTATTATTTTCAGGTTACAAGTAGAACACACGATCACAGAAGAAGTGACAAGCATAGATTTGGTGCAATCCCAAATCCGAGTCGCTGAAGGCATGACGCTACCTGAACTTGGCTTGACACAAGATAATATTAAGACACAAGGGTTCGCTATACAATGCCGAGTCACTACCGAAGATCCGGCGAATAACTTCCAACCCAGTACTGGCCGACTTGAAGTATTCAGGTAACTACTACTGGCCTTTGCGTCTATTTCAGACAATTTCAGTAACCTATTTCACCATAATTACAAGTGTGACAATTGTAAAATATCACTGTTAATGACGTCACAGGCCTCCGTAGGCTACGGCTACCGCTTACTATCGGCCGGTCCATGTGCTTCTTTGCCACCAACATAAAATTATTACTGATAACGTTATTAAATCGTTAATAAACTAATTCTTATTTTCCGAAACCCTTGACAATTGTCGCAAGGTTTAGTACAATTCTCATTCAATCTTGACATGAGGTTCGCCATATGTCGGAATTTCGCTACAATTGTCATGTTTTTTGTGATGCAATTTTGCTTCGCAAATAGTGGTTAATTACTGTTGATTTATTAAAGTTCCTGCACTACATTTTATGTTGGTGGCAAACAAACGACCCTTCCGATGGTAAACGGTAACTGTAGCCTATAGACGCCCCAGATTACAGAAACAGTAAATTTACAATTGTAGGACTTGTCAATGTGGTGAAATTGGGGCCAGGTGTAAATGCCCTGAAGACATCGCTTTTGGTGGCTAAATAGACATATGCAAGAGCGGCAAACTTTGCCACAAGACTGACAGGGAAAGTTCGTGTCTGATGTGCCCCCAAGGTGCCTTTTTCCCTTCTGTCAGCTAAGGTTGCGAACAAAAACCCATTGCAATACTTCCGACTGTCCTCAATGCTTTTTCGCCACTCCAATCGATTCCCCGCAAGCGTCTCCCAATTGGGATGATGACTGTAGTTAAAATAAATTATTTAACATTATGCACGACATAATACCCGAAGACATTATTACTAAGATGTAGATTGCAGTATTTTTTGTACAGAACTTCTATTTAATTAATTGAAAAGAACTTAAAAGGTCATTTGGCAGTACTCAAACGTGACGTCACTTTTGAGTATTTCATATAAAATTCCATAGTGGTGATCGTTTTGACAGTTCGAAAAAAGATGCCGATTTGACTTGCCAGTCATCATGCCTATTACGATGGTCAATTTTAAAGGCCGTCATGTCCCTCTTGGCACAATCTTTAAAGCGAAGCAATGGCCTCCCAGGTAAAGTACATACATAATTCTTCAGTACCAAATAAACTCGCCGAGATACTGTAAAATGTGCATTTTGGGAAAGTCAAACTTTCCTAAAAATGCTCCTAACTTATGTCGTCAGTTTATGCTATGTTAACAGTTACGTTTATCATAAAATTGCTATAAACATAGTACTTTTCCTCACAGCCTGATTGGCACTGCCGAGATAGTCTGGTTTTCCTTATATAAAGCATTGTAAAATTTTGTATGATACATGTTGAAATGTAGGCTTTTTCTTAACTCGTGTTGGTTTTAAAAGAATCGCTTCGCTCATGTTTTCGTGTATTATTTAGTCACTAACACTCGTCCTGAAAAAAGCCTACGTTCTACACTTGTATCATAATAGTACATTACGACACAAGTGCGAAAAACATGAAATTCGAAACGTTGGCGATGTTTTAAAACACGACTGATAGGGAGTGTTTTAAATAGACACGAGTTACGATTTTCGTTTTTACATTTACATATATTAGTACAGACGGCCCTCCGAAATTTTGGACCTGACGTAAAATGACCCACTTCTCGCACTAGAGCTTAAAAAATACACCATCTGTACTAAAAATAACTATTTTTTTCCAGGTCTGGAGAAGGTATGGGCATCCGTCTCGATTCGGCATCAACTTATGCTGGAGCTATCGTTTCGCCTTATTATGACTCACTGCTAGTAAAAGTAAGTTATTGAACTAATCCTACGAAATAAATTTGCAGGATTTCAAATTTTTTTTTGTTTAGATTTAGAAGTGTTGATGTTTATTTTATTTTTATATATTTTAGCAAACAATGACGCCTATTTGACCGATCTCTAGATCAAACCGCGATTACAACGGGATTTGAAAGCACTGTTGACTCAACAGTGTATGAGTCGGTGCTCGTGAGCATTCCGAAAGATTTTAATGCTGAATTCCTGAGCATATTTAGAGTTTTTAATGTTGCATAAAATTTCCAGGCTTGGTTCCAGAGATAATTAACCTTTTTTCGAAATAAGTTTTTCGACGTAACTCGTCATAAAACTTTTTTTGATTACAATACTGCCACAATGTGTTCTAATGTTATCACACCTTTTGCCTGACAATCAAAAAATAAGAATGGACTTGACGAAAAAACCTGTCCCTAAAAAAAACATTTAATATTTATATTAACTTATTGTTGTTATGATAAAAAGTATTGGAAATGTTAAAAAGTATTCAAAAAGTCAAAAGAAAACGAAATTTTTTGTTTTTTATTTAGTGGAATTTGACATTAGGTCTTATAATATTTTTTGTTTATTTTGATGTCTAGAATGCATAGTTAAAATCTTTCGGAATGCTCGCGAGCACCGTGTATTCATAGTTTAAGTGCAGAAACTGACAGACAATATATAAATTAATCACTCGCTACATCTATACACATACCCAACTCTTTTCTTGGTAAATGTTGTGTCAATTGTTGTGTCAACAGTACTTTCGAATCTCTTTCTGATTCCGGTTTGATAATAATAAGAGATGCCTATGTGCAGCAGTGGACTCAAATATTCTGCTATGATGTGACTTAAATCCTGTTTTCTTTCAGGTAATCTCTCACGCGAACGACCTCCCAGCATCCGCAGCTAAGATGACTCGCGCTCTCAGAGAATTCAGGATTCGAGGAGTTAAAACCAACATTCCTTTCTTACTCAATGTGGTTGGAAACCAGAAGTTCCTATCTGGTAAGTTCTTTGAGATATCTACTTACCCAAATATCTATTAAATTGGTACAAAGTGCAAAAATACGTATCGAAAGAATCCTTTTATAAACATGTTACGACGTTCTTATTACACAGAATTAAAGTGCACTTGGGTGAATCAACTTTTTTCTGTCTGTTATTACCATAGTTACGGTCGCCTGAGTCACGATGGTTTTATGCATAATTAGGATACTTAAACTATGCAAACATGCATTTTTCTGGTGTTAATAAACCCTTTCTTTGATGGGTCATCTACAAATGCATATGCATGTTTGCATAAATTAAGTAGCATAATTTTGTATAAAACCAGCGTGACTCAGGCGACCGTAACCATGGCAATAACAGACAGAGAAAAGTTGATTCACCCACTTGGATATATTTTTGAGCATTTTTATACACATCTTATTTTGCCTTTGACTGTACACAAGAAATGTATAAAAACTGCTTCCATTTCAATTGTGTTTTACTTATTTATTTCCAATATTATGCAAGTTTACAGTATTTTAAACCAAAACACTTACATATTTTTTTACAATTCAATAAATTACACATAAATTAAACCTTATTTTTAAAAATTATATAAATAGAACTCGCATCATGTCAATTTAAAATTAATTATTTACTTACAGACACCAAAAACAATTGCTTATTACTAATTAAATATAATATAATGTCAAACATTGGAATAAAAATACTAATAATTCATTGACATAATTAAAAATATAAGTTATATGAGTACCTAACCTACGTTGCATTACGACTGTCAAGATACCGTTTAACGCGTCTTATCTTCGCGTAGTATTAAATTACCTATAATATTATACTTACCAATCAAAATATTTTATGAAAATTAGTACGTCAGTGCCATCACATACACCGTGTTTTTATTGATTTCCGTTAAATTAAAGGGAAGCCTATTTACGTCAAAAATAATCAATTTCTCTAAGAAACTTTTGTCTTAATTCTTACTGATATTGAATTATTAAAAAAATAAGTTTAATTACTGAACAAGTGTATTGCAACCTTTATTACATCCCAATGTTACTTATTTTGACGTGTGCCGTCAGTCACCTGAGATATTATTGTTAAGGTTCTCTCACACTTGCCATTACAATTATTATGTATGAAAACGAAAAAATTTTTTTTTACGAAATTAACAAAAGCCGATATACCAGGCAACTTCTATTAATGTCCCAAGTAACCTGTCCAATTTAACGGAAATCAATAAAACACGGTGTATACCTGAGTGGCCAGAGTGCTCATAAACAACTGAGCAGGCCTTTATTGTCGATTTGTCGTGAAGTTAATTTTGGACTTAATTCACGTTCAACGTTTACATATTTTTGAGCACCGTGGCAGCCGTAATATATCTGATGGTGCGTTGAAATGTCGTTTTTTCTTAGTACGGAATTACTAACGAGAGTGTTAGAAGCCCGACGCCTTAGGCGGAGGGCTTTTAATGACTCGAGTTAGTATTCCGCTTGCCGACCGTGATCTATACAATATTTTCATCACACTTGGGGAAAAAAAAAGTTTTAGGACAAAATATTATTCTATGACGTACTGACATTTCGATAACTCCCTAGGGAATTTCACTTTTCTATTACTCCCGCTACGCATGCAAGCAATGGCGCGCTTAGACAGCAAGTATGATGAAAAATATTATTTTTTTCTTTAGGTGCCTTGGACACATACTTCATCGACGAACATCCTCAACTATTCATGTTCAAACATTCGCAAAATCGCGCCCAGAAACTTCTCAACTATCTTGGACAGGTAAGTACAAATTGTAGTGAAAAAATTTTACAATGAGTTTGCTCAGGAAGATATTTAGAATATTTTCCTGGACGTGTGCAGGAATGAATTTTCATAGAACTTTCCGGCACGGTTTGGTACTGCCGACATTGTCTTTTTTTCTCACATAATGCTTTGTAAAATATTGTATAATATTCGTGTTGAAATACAGGATTTTTATTTAAATTGTATCAGTTTAATTGTGTAATTTTCAGCAGTAAAAATAATTACCTATACAATTAGACTACATGGTGACGGCAGTAAGAATACATTTGTCACCGTTTTACCATGTTGAATACTTCAGTAGAAGCTATACGCAATTCTTGCAACACATAACCTTTAGACCAACCGGTCACAGAGATGACACCCAATTTTTTTTAAATATTCTTGTTTATAGGTACTTGTGAACGGGCCAGCTACTCCATTGGCAACATCGATTCCCCCTGCTGATATCAAACCTTATATACCTCCAGTTCCTTTAGGTAAGTTATCACTAACGGATCATTCCTTCATAATTATAAAGTGCACTTATCTGAAAACCCAATGTCCTATTTAAAGGACCGAAATGTGCCCATGCTCTCATCGTTTTCAAAGAAATAGCAACTATCCTTACAGGCTAAACCTAATACAATAGTGCCTTAACTAATCTTAAATACCTAAACTAAGTCTTACTAATGTTATGTAATATTATTAGTATGACTTAAAAAGGGGTTTACGATGTAAATTGAAATGATTGAACACCCGATATTTTGGCACTGTTTGCAAATGCCATCTAAATGCAATTGAAGATTTTACTTTACATTTATCCCGTTTTAAGTCATACTAATAATGTAAATGACTATATTAGCCGAAAAACTTCTTTTGAATTTTATTTTGTTAGTTCCAATTTAAAAATATGTCCTTTTTATAGGACACTGGGTTATTATTTAACTTATTCTAAAATTAGATAATAAGGCCCTTATTACGAGGTTATAGCCACATTATCCATTTAATTGTCTAGGCGATAGTACATTCCGTTGATACAAGACGATACATTGATACAAATTGAATTGCAATTTTTAAGGTCCCTACACATTTAGTGCGCGTATGGTGAAGCGTCTGGTTTACTGGTCACGGCCGGTCAAACATGATATGGTCGAGGTGTAAAATACAAGAAACTCTAATTTCGCGCGCTTCGTGATACACGCAATAAATATGCAGGGGGCTTAAATACAACATAACATTGATTTATGAAAGAACAAAAAAAGTCTCAGTGGGATAATTATGAATGTCAGGAAATGCTCGGGTAATTTCACAAGGGAACCTTGTTTATGATGAAAATAATGGTGATTTTTATGTGACTCGAATTTAGACGACTTTGGAAATAACGCGCCTGCACCTTATTAGATTTGCCACTGACCATGGTCACAGGACATGTAAATTGTTTAATCTTACTCAACATCGTGATGGCGACATTGCAATGCACAGAATGCGTACCGTGGTCGACGAGTTGCCTCCCTGTCACGCTTACGTACGATTTCCAAGTGCGAGAGAGGGGCAACACTTTGATCGTATTTCGTGGTAGGCCCTCTGGTGCCTGATAGATAGAGCGGCAGAGGGATACCTACTTACTAACAAAGTTGGTCTATGCAAATCTTACCAATTTATCTTAGTGTTACTTAAAGAATCTAAGCGAAATTGAAGTACTATTATAAGATTTATAAGTAGTACATTTCTGTGATATTTATTTTTTGTTTCGTTTGCTTTTTTTCGTGGGTATCTGAAACTTTGACAACGAATTATCGTTGGGTAAGTTAAAGAAATGCGATCTTAGCATGGCATGAGGTTACATGAAGAAAATGGTACCATCGTCATACTTATTTAATAATTTACCCACACCTGAACTAGGTTGTAACATTTTTATATAAATCCTAATCCGATAGGAATTTAACGGGTGCAATTCCTTTTTAATCTCCGCAAGATTTTTTTGTCTAGTTTTTATCATTGAAAACGGGTCATTTTGTTATAGTTTTAATTGTCAAACTGTTTCATTTTCGTTCATCTTCAGCTTCAGCATAATATAATAGTTATTTTCTATTATCATTTTGTTCAAATTTCATCATTTTTTATTCAATTTCAATCCATTGCATTTGCATTGCATAATATAATAGTTATTTTCTATTGCCTTGGGTATAGTGCTTAACTGTCAAATCATAAAATCTGTTTCTGTCACGAATTAGTCACCGTTAATGGCAAATTGGCAATTTCATATCAGAATCGTTGCCGGTATAATAACAATTTAAATATTGCCTTTGAGTCATACCATTTGCCTTATGTTCTAGTTTCATATTCGGGTAGTATAAGTCACGGCCGGTTTCACATTACTCTAATAAATATATCTGTCAGATAAAGTTATCACTGAAACATTTATTGGACAGATATTATTTTCCTTACATATTCAAATAATTTGTAATTTTTCCAGTCCGGTCCGGATTTGGTTGGTAATTTTAATTATTAAAACGCTGGGGGCTTTTGGTAGCTTCATATTATACAGTCTGATTCCTGAGTCACTAACATCCTTCCACACGCTGTATAAGTGTATATACACGGTGCCTCGCGAGGAAACCACATAATTTTAACTATGCATTCTAGACATCAAAATAAACAAAAAATATTATGAGACCAAATGTCAAATTCCTCAAAAAATTTTTTTTAATACTTATTAACATTTCCAATAATTTTTATCATTACAACAATTTGTTAAATTTTTTTTTTTATGTTTTTTTAGGGACAGGTTTTTTCGTCAAGTCTATTCTTATTTTTTGATTGTCAGGCAAAAGGTGTGGTAATATTAGTACACATTGTGGCAGCATTGTAATCAAAAAGAAGTTTTATGACGAGTTACGTCGAAAAACTTTTTCCGAAAAAAGGGTAATTATCTTTGGAACCAAGCCGAATCCAGGAAATTTTATATAACATTAAATACTCTAAATATGCTCAGGAATTCAGCATTAAAATTATGTAGGTTCCTCGCGAGGCACCGTGTATAAGTCACACTGAACAACCTTAATTATGGGACCAACGCTGAAAACGCGATTAATAAACCATAAAACGTATTGAGATCATGTAACCAAATATATGCAAAAGTCTTTTTTTTTCGGGGTTGGTCCCATACTAAAACTTGTTCAGTATGACAAATTTTTGTTCGATGTGTGCGAAGTTATTAGTGACTCAGGAAACACCGTTTATACCTATATACACAGGTTTGACTAATACCTTCTTCATCTCGAATCTCTAAACTAAACTCACTTTTTTGGGTCATATTTTAATACATAAGTTACACATACATACATCTTGGGACACTAACTCATCAACTATAAAGTGATTATACACTCGAATACACATATACGTTTATAAAATATATAAAATATTTGATTTTTATTTATTCTAATGTTTTGAATAATTAATTTATAAGGATTTTATACTTAATAAATAAAGAATGCACTGAAAGAACGTGTTTAGTCAACATAAGTTTTGTGAAACGAATCAAATAATTTTCTGACGTACAAGTATTTTGTTTCGTTCGTTTTTAAGTATATAGTCCAGAATTAAAATGAAAAAATTAAATAATATAAATAGTTTATTGCGAGCTCCATATTTCTTACAATTTAAATCGAATTGAAAATGAAAATTTAAGTTCTTTCAGTGCTATTCTAATGTGCGGTAACAGTGCGGTGATCGTTCAATGTTATAATTTTAATGTCATAACTTTATTTCTTTTTCATTTTTATTAAGCCTTTCTATTTTACAGACCTTTCACCAGAGGCGGTCAAAAAATATGAGCTAACTGGAGAAAATACAGGTAAGATATGATTACAATGTGTCATTCATTTGATTGGAGTCAATATTATATTATTACAGGGCTCTTTATAGGACGATAAAAAAAACGTAATGTGTACAATCATAATCAGACATATCCGAAGGGACAGAGTGCTCACAAATATCTGACCAGCCCTCTATCGTCTAGACATTAGAATTTATGTTCAGATATTTTTGAACACCGTGGTAGCTCAGATATATTTGATGACGACTGCATGACTAACTTTCCTAATACAAGAAAGCTATCGTGGTTTTTGTTTTAATGAGTATTTTTGTAAAGAGTACTAGGAGAGGCCTATGTCTAGCAGTGGATTGAGATAGGCTAATGATTCTTTGCTCTTATCTGTAATATTTTACTTTGTACAGTGGCGTTCAGAATTGCGTGGACGATTTATGAATGGATTCATTCATGGATTCATTCATAAACTGTCCATGCAATTTTGAACCCAACTGTACAAAAAAACCGGCCAAGTGCGAGTCGGACTCGCGCGCAAAGGGTTCCATACCATTATCAATTTATTATTAAAAAAATACAGTTAAATCAACCTACCTCAAAAACTATAGGAGATAATTGAATCAAACCAAAAATCGTTGATAGAGTTTATTAATGTGCATAACATTTATTTTTTTTAGAATTTTATATCGCGTAGTTTAAAAAATAGAGGGGGGGGGGGGAACCATTTTTCAGACTTTGAGAGCTGATATCTCGAAAACGATTTGCTTAAATAAAAATGAGATTTATAAACCTTCTTATCATTTTCAAAGACCTTTCTATTAATACCCCACACGCTTATATACAACTAAAATTTTTTTTCTATCCCTCAGTTACATGTATGGAGGGCCCCCACCCCAATGGTTTTTTTTTTACAATTTAGTATCATAATCCTGTAGCGGTTCATACAACACATATTCTTACCAAATTTCGTTACTGTAGCATTTATAGTTTCCGAGTAAATCGGCTGTGACAGACGGACAGACGGACATGACGAATCTATAAGGGTTCCGTTTTTGCCATTTTGGCTACGGAACCCTAAAAATGACGTTAAATATATGTTACACTCAACAGTAGTTAACCAATTTAATTTTCCACAGCTATCCAGCCTCCAAAGGGCTTCAAGCAGATCCTTCAAGAAGGCGGCCCAGAGGCCTTCGCAAAGGCCGTCCGGCAGAACAAAGGCCTACTTCTCATGGACACCTCATTCAGAGATGCCCATCAGTCCCTACTAGCTACGCGAGTTCGAACCCACGACCTGTTAGCTGTATCGCCTTATGTGGCACATAACTTTAGCAACCTGTATTCTTTGGAGAACTGGGGTGGTGCTACTTTCGATGTCGCTCTTAGGTGAGTTTGTATCCATTTATACTTTATACCTTTGGGTGCTATTTCTTTCAAGGCAGCCCAGAGGCCTTTTAAAAGGCCGTCTGGCATCACATATGCATTTTCATACACCTTCAGAGGAATCAATCAGTCCCTAGTGTCCCTACTTGCTACATCGATGTGCTTCTGATTAGACCCCGTTATCTCGTCGCAAAATTGTAGTGTAGCCGTGTGGTGACGGCAGTAAGAATACATTTGTCACCACCCCAACTCCTCCTGCGGGTGTCGCAAGAGTCGACTAAGGTATTCAAGTGTCACTTACCATTATTTGATAAAATATTGATGATTGGCAGCAGCGTCATCATAGTGGACACATTGCTGCGATCGCCAATCCGCTTGCCCAGCGTGGCGATTATGGGCATTTACCTCCTAATGCGTCTATACGCATAGTTAATAGGAGAGGCCTACGTCCAGCAGTGGACTATTCATAGGCTGATGATGATCTCGTCGCAAAATGACATTAACGATTTAATGTTTTTTTCATCAACTGTCTCGATATCAATACTTTTGCCCGTAATATGCATCAGTGTGATTGATTTTTGCAATTAAATAAGCACTCTTACAAATAATTGCACAGGATTGCCAATTTATATCAAAGCGGAATATAGTTCAATCTTTTACTATATTTTATCTAAGTTTACCGTTTCATATTTTAATATGTATTTTCTCTATTTTTACAATAAACACCGATTTAAACAGCTAAAATCATATACATTATTGCATAACATACCTACACATCGATATCAAAACACTCGAAAAAATTCATTCAATCCTTACGTCAATGCGACAAGATAACGGGGTCTACCTGTTCCTGATGAAGATCCTCTTTATGTGTCGAAACTAGCGTTGAAAATGTCGGAAAAAATAAAATGTGTTTTTTCGGGAATATATAAAAATTTTGTTTTATTCCGTTTTTTTCGGGTTTTCACAGAAATAATCAATGTCACTGTCACTGTCACTCCTTGCCATCTATTTCAATTGAATTTTCTTCGATGACATCGCGTTATCCTGGTAAAAGTGAAAATTAGATCTAATTCGCATTGGTTTAGAGTTGAAAATTATAGTGGAAATTTTCATTGATTTTTTCGAAAAAATCCGGAAAAAAACGAGCTGTTTGGTAAGAATCGGGATTTAATCCGGAAATTTTCAACGCTAGTCGAAACGTGTCGAGCAATCACTTGAGTTAACCCTGTTTGCTATTTTAATATGTTTGTATCTCGCATTAGTTATATTTTAAAATATTTATTTCCATTCCAGATTCCTTCACGAATGCCCATGGGAGCGATTGGAGGATATGCGTCGGTTGATCCCGAACATACCCTTCCAAATGTTGCTCCGTGGAGCCAACGCCGTCGGATACACCAACTACCCTGACAATGTTGTTTACAAGTTCTGCGAAATGTCGGTTAGTATGTTTAGTTTTCTTCACTGGGAGGCTAACCTTATGTTTCAAGGTGCATTCAGACCAAACGAGCATTCGCTATTCTATATTCGATTCTATTTTTTTTTGTTTATTATTATGAATTATGATCCTTTATTTATTTCTCTTTTTTATATAAAAATGTCTATAAAATATATTTTTTTTATGTAATAAATTCTTTAATGCATGTTATTTTAATAAGATGCAGATTATACTGTTTTTAAAAAATAAGTCCACCTGAGTTTCTTACTGGTTCTTCTCAGGAACGGTGTAGGTTTAGAACCAGTAGTAGATTTTTCTCTCTCTTGATAATGTGAGACGATTCAAAAATGCTTATTAATAAGCCTACTTGAATAAATAATAGTTTGACTTTGACTTGACTTTGACTAACCCCCTACTCTACAAAATTCGATCGTTACACAAAACGCGATTGGTTGATTTCGTAGAATGGGGGATAAAATAGCGAATGCTCGTTTGGTCTGAATGCACCCTCATACAAACTTTCACCCTGGATAGGAAGAGAATCGATCGGAATGAAATAAAGTTTCTTAAAAGTATCCTTTTTCTCCTACTTTGTTTGTTTTTTTTAACTGTTTAAACGATTATAAATAGAATATACCAAAGAAAAACGACCAAGATCACCTAACGTCCGAGGTGGGGATCGAACCCACGTGCTCAGCTTTCGCGGCTGATGCCTGCACCCTTCGGCCACTCGGGCTTTGTTTAAACGATTCTGAATTGATGAAATGGTATTTCAAAACCGTACGGAATGAGGTAGCTGTCCTCACTAACCCTAACATATCACTTAGTTATTAGTACCAAAAATACAAGCCGTATATTCACTTGAAGTATCAAAGAAATATCATGAGATAATTTGTGTAAATTGTAAGAGATTCCATGCTCGAGAAATTATATCACTCATCAGTCGTGAAAACTGAGGAAATTGGTTCCGAATCTCATCTTAGACACGGTGAACATTGTCTTTTTCTCTTCGTTGGTATATGACATCTAATAAGAGTACCTATTTATGATTTATTTCTGGACAAACTATGTATCACGTAGTGATCGTTATCAACGTGCACTTTCCGTGGCAATGGCTATGGTTGACAGAAAAGGTCACAAATGTGAAAATGCTATTTTTTTCTATTACTCGTACTCTAAAAAAATAGTAGGTACACTCCTTAGGATACATACAAACTTTATCCTACTTTAAAAAATAAAAAATCTAATGTCATAAAATTTTGACACAAAAGAGTACTCTAAATGACATTTTGCCAAGTCTTTATTTTAATCAAAATGAATGTTCAAGTAACTATTTCAAGTGGAGTAAGATCACTGTTATATTATACTGTATACCTACCTATTGGATTTTTCAATTTGACGTGAACGTTTCACAGCCGAATCTGTTTAATACGTTTTAGTCGTTTAATCAGTGTAATTTGAATAAGTGATTAAAATACATGTAGGTAATTAATTATTGATTATTAAAATTAAAATGACTACAATTTCTGAAATTTTAGTAATTGAAAAAATACCTGTGTATTTGATTTTTCTGTCAACCATACTTTGCCACCAATACCGCACGTTGATAACGATCACTATATTACTATCGAAGAATTACGATGTAACTATAAAGTTTCGCCTCGTTACAATCGTAATGAGTATTAAATGAAATGCCTAAAGAAAGTACGGGCGACGATAAGACCTTGTATCAGTAATACATTTTCAGTACATACGGTTCTTTTTTACGCGCTACTGCGAGATTAGCTCATTTTATGTCAGGTCGAAATCTTCGGAGGGCCATATGTACTGAAAAACGTCGTACGATAAACGTGCGAAAAGGAAATACGTAACTCGTGTCGATTTTAAACAGTCCCTTCGGTCGTGTTTTAATTTATCGCCACTAGTTTCGAACTTTTTTCTCACTAGTTAGTTATACTGGGCTTTTTCCGCAACTCGACAACCATCGTGCCTTTTTTTCGTGATAGCGAGGTAGCCTTATTCCAACCATCCAAGCTCCTCCACGAAACTCAGCGTATGTTCCAGGTTGCTAAATGCCTCCTTTAGTGTATGTGGAGTCCCCAAGTGCCTACTCCTGTATGCCTCTACCTGTTTACATTCTAGAAGAATATGTTTTGCTGTTTCTTCCTCTTCCATGCAGGCCCTGCACATAGGACTATCTGTTTTGCCCATATTGTTTCTTCTCACTATCGTAATATACTATTTATTTTGAATAAAATTTATTTCAGGTAAAAGCGGGTATGGATATCTTCCGAGTATTCGACTCTCTAAACTACCTCCCCAATTTAATTCTCGGTATGGACGCAGCGGGCAAAGCAGGGGGTGTTGTCGAGGCCGCCATATCTTATACGGGAGACGTATCTGACCCTAACAAGAAGAAATATGACCTGAAGTATTACCTGAATCTGGCTGATGAACTTGTGAAGGCGGGTACTCATGTGCTCTGTATTAAAGATATGGCTGGATTGCTGAAACCACAGGCTGCTAAGTAAGTAGCTCATATTTAACCTGCAATTCTAGACCCTGTTCATACATTTACTATGGGCAAAGTGTGAAACTTTAAAATAAAACTATGAAAACGGAGAAACTCTCGTATATTAATTAACTTTAACTTTATCCCGACGTTTCGAACACTTTACAGGGTTCGTGGTCTGCGGGCGACTGCCACAAACTTTGTAAAGTGTTCGAAACGTCGGGGTGAAGTTAAAGTTAATTAATATAAGCGAATTTATCCGTTTTCATAGTTTTATTTCATGTGTAATTCTGGCGGTAACCGAAGTAAATATTGTGAAACTTTAATTACATTATCTGTCACGATAATTAGTGCTATATATGCTAAATAACGATAATTGCTAGTAGTCGGCTAATTATTGTGACAGATGATGTAATTAAAGTGTCACTCTTTCCCCATAGTAAATGTATGAAAACAGTTTTCTTTCAATATTGTTTTTTTTTGTACATTACTGTAAGTCGACCCCTAGGAAACTATTGGTACTGGACAGGAATGAAATCGATTAGCATAAAAAAATGTTGAAAAATAAAATTCTTTATTTTCATATGTCATCACATCACGTCATCAGCCTATGATAGTCCACTGCTGGAAGTAGGCCTCTCCTATTAACTATGCGTATAGACGCATTAGGACGTAAATGCCCATAATCGCCACGCTGGGCAAGCGGGTTGGCGATCGCAGTAATGTGTCCATTATGATGAATTGATGATGCTGCTGCCCAACATCAATCTTTTATTAAATAATGGTCAGTGACACTTCAATCCTGTAGTCGATTTTTACGACACCCGCAGGAGGAGTTGGGGTGGTGACAAATGTATTCTTACTGCCGTCACCACACGGCAATTTTCGTTACACGTTTTCCCCTTACAATGAACCAATTCAATGAAGGCACTAAATTGATGACATTAGTAAGCGTTTTTAGTGAAGTTGGACTTTCCCAAAATTATGTGTACTTTACATTGTTATTGGTGACTTAATTTGTTATTGAAGTAGTTTTTACAGTAATATTTATATAATTTAGTGGTCTTTCTATAACACGACACAGAAAAATAGTAAAAGAGAATATCATGATACGTTTGAACACACGACACAACAGGCTATTGTATATTTCCTTTACGCGAAAGAAGTATAAATCCGGTGAACGAACATAAACATGGAAACCGCCCTTGAGAACATTGCCATTCAAATTATCGGGACTATTAGCACACAAACACAAATACGCCCACATTGAAATAAGGCGATACGTTTACAGACTCGAATGAAAAATAGAGATAACTAAATTATAGTCATCTCTATTGCACTAATATGAATAGTTAAGTGTAAGCGAAATTCATATAACGTCAACAAATACCAATCAGCAACAAGAATTCGCTAATAACCTTCATGCAATGATTGCTACTCATAACTGGCAACCTAGACGTTTGCGGGTATTTAAAAATATTGTGACATGGATAGGTTTATGCCGTAAATTAAAGAGCCAGTCACGTAATTCACTATAAAAATAATTAATATAATTGTTTGCAGTATAAATATACAAAATATACCCAGTCTTAAAATGTAGTAATGATATAAAACAGACTAACACAATGTAAGGGAATATTTATTTATTTATTAATTTAAACTTTACTGCACAAAAGTAAAACTTACAGTACAACAGGATCAGGCATACTTAACGCCATGAGGTATACTCTACCAGTCATCACCTTGCGGCAAAGTAGAGGAAATTAGAGGCGGAGCAAATATATAAATATAAAAAAATCGGTGTACATTTAATTAATTATTATTCGTTGTTGTGTAATAAGAAGAAGAGAAGATTTATTGTATAGTATAATTTCTTAATAGCAGATATGGGACGATGGCCAAATTGAACAATGTGGTCAAGCTTTAGTTTAGGAAAATCAAAAACCCAAAACGTTATAATAAACATTAATTACTAAGGTAAATAAGAATCTGATAGCATTTTTAAAAGTGAAAAAATAGACGTTTTCATATGACAACAGTCAACTGATGAGTACAAATCGGTTACAGTACAAATACTACAAATCAGTGTGGCGGTCTTATTAAGCTGCGTAAATCCCTTTTTAGACAAGTAAAAGTCTTCATCTTTGAAATGAAGAGAACCAATTATAGATCTTTTGCTAGGCATCCAATCATTTTTTCGTCTCTCTAATCGGACACCTTTAACCCGTTTGTCTCTACGAACAGCATCTTGCGGTAATCTGAATGGAAAAAATTAAAATGCGATGTAAAATGAAAATATTAAATTTAGTTATAAATTTGAGAACTTCGTACCTACTTTTGCATAGGTAATAGGTAGTTTAATCCCATGAAAGTGAAAAAGGAATTTATTAAAATGTAATATGTATATTGAAATCAAATCTCAGTTAATAAAAAAACTTGCTTCATTGGGCATAACGATATCCCTATAGTATACTACCACTTTAAAACGTCATATGCTATTGTAAAATTGTATGGACTTACGACGTTTTAGTTTAGAACGGTAGTATAGAAAAAAGTCATAAATATTATTATAATTTATATTCAAAATTACCGAAGTTATCTGTTTACTAACACGGGAAAAGTAATTCTCCTGTCCTTAGAATTACTATAACTGTTTTTACACCAGCCTACAGCAAATGAAGGCCTTTTTAATTCGTTTTTACCGTTATTTATAGAAACGCATTCAGACGTCCGTCAATTACTGTCAACTCGGCCAGACTGAAACAGCTCCAGGAGTAGTTTTTTAGGAACGCCCACTCAAGAGTTGTTTGCGTTGGGTCATAATTGCACGGACAGGATGTTTCCATGGTTTATGTGCGTTCACTGTATAAATCTAATTCATTCATAAATAAAACGTGCAGGTGTAATAATACTCTTTTCTCCCATATTGATATGTTTAATGTTCCATTAGTTACATTTAAGCGCGAGGTACTTAAAACCTTGAATGGTGAAGTAACTCAGGAAGATTAATTATACTTACCCTTAATTTATATTGTACTTTTTAGTTTTATGCACATTGCCAACAAATGTCTGTTTTTCTTTTGTGTTAAGTTGAATTTGTTTGTTACTCCGTATTTTTTAATCATGTATGCGTGTTAAAATCTAGTGGCAGCTTCATTGATTTATGTACATAAGTAATCAGCGTGATTATGTTTAAGAATGATTGTATCGTTTGTGCCCGAATAAACATAAAAACATCATCTTTCCAGGCTCTTGATAACAGCGATCCGCGACAAACACCCCGACATTCCAATCCACGTGCACACACACGACACGTCCGGCGCCGGCGTGGCGGCCATGCTGGCGTGCGCCCGCGCCGGCGCCGACGTGGTGGACGCCGCCGCCGACAGCATGTCCGGCATGACGAGCCAGCCCAGCATGGGCGCGCTCGTCGCCTGCCTTATGGGCTCCACTCAGGACACAAGTCAGTTATTGCCAGATTCATATAGCGGTGTAGCGGTTTGTGATAGCTAAAAGTGATACGAAGCGAAATATGTACGTTATGGGTAATGACACTAAAAATGTTCTGACGGTGGTATTTTCTAAGAGCGACGGAGCAGTTTTGTCACTAAAAATACAAATGGTATGGCAATGTCACTAAAATGGTCTGGCTCTCATATTATTAATAGTTACTGAGTAGTTTTGTCACTTAAAATACAATAGTATGGCAATGTCACTAAAATGGTCTGGCTCTCATATTATTAATAATGACCGAGCAGTTTTGTCACTAAAAAAACAAATAGTATAGCAATGTCACTAAAATGGTCTGGCTCTCATATTATTAATAGTGACCGAGCAGTTTTGTCACTAAAAATACAAATAGTATGGCAATGTCACTAAAATGGTCTGGCGCTCGCATTATTAATAGTGACCGAGTGGTTTTGTCACCAAAAAATACAAATGGTATAGCAATGTCACTAAAATGGTCTGGCTCTCACATTATAAATAGCGACCGAGCAGTTTTGTCACCAAAAAATACAAATGGGATGGAAATGTCACTAAAATAGTCCAGCGCTCTTATTTATTAAGAGTGACCAAGCAGTTTTGTCACCAAAAAATACAAATGGTACCTATAGCAATGTCACTAAAATAGTCCAGCGCTCATATTTATTAATAGCGACCAACCAGTTTTGTCACCAAAAAATACAAATGGTCTGGCTCTCATATTATTAATAGTGACCGAGCAGTTTTGTCACTAAAAATACAAATGGTATGGCAATGTCACTAAAATAGTCCAGCGCTCATATTTATTAATAGTGACCGAGCAGTTTTGTCACTAAAAAGCCGAAATTCTATGGAATCGGCTAGTGTCAGTAAAAGTGCGATCTATGTGCACACACGACACGTCCGGCGCCGGCGTGGCGGCCATGCTGGCGTGCGCCCGCGCCGGCGCCGACGTGGTGGACGCCGCCGCCGACAGCATGTCCGGCATGACGAGCCAGCCCAGCATGGGCGCGCTCGTCGCCTGCCTTATGGGCTCCACTCAGGACACAAGTCAGTTATTGCCAGATTCATATAGCGGTGCAGCGGTTTGTGATAGCTAAAAATGTTGGGGACGTAGCAAAATATGTTTGTTATAGGTAATGTCACTAAAAATGGTCCAGCAATCATGTTTTTCTAAGAGCGACCGAGCCGTTTTGTCACTATAAATACAAATGGTATGACAATGTCACTAAAATGGTCCAGCGCTTAAATTTTCTAAGAGCGGACCAACAGTTTTGTCACTAAAAATACAAATAGTTTAGCAATGTCACTAAAATGGTCTGGCTCTCATATTATTAATAGTGACCGAGCAGTTTTGTCACCAAAAAATACAAATGGTATGGCAATGTCACTAAAATGGTCTGCCGCTCATATTATTAATAGTGACCGAGCAGTTTTGTCACTAAAAAGCCCAAATTCGAGTGTTTAAATGGAATCGGCTAGTGTCACTAAAAGTGCGATCGCAGTGCACACACGACACGTCCGGCGCCGGCGTGGCGGCCATGCTGGCGTGCGCCCGCGCCGGCGCCGACGTGGTGGACGCCGCCGCCGACAGCATGTCCGGCATGACGAGCCAGCCCAGCATGGGCGCGCTCGTCGCCTGCCTTATGGGCTCCACTCAGGACACAAGTCAGTTATTGCCAGATTCATATAGCGGTGCAGCGGGTTGTGATAGCTAAAAGTGAGGGACGAAGCGAAATATGTACTTTATAGGTAATGACACTAAATAATGACACTAAAAATGTTCTGACTGTGATATTTTCTAAGAGCGACGGAGCAGTTTTGTCACTAAAAATACAAATGGTATGGCAATGTCACTAAAATGGTCTGGCGCTCATATTACTAATAGTGACCGAGAAGTTTTGTCACTAAAAAGGCGAAATTCGAGTGAAGCAGCTTTGTCACCAAAAAATACAAATGGTATGGCAATGTCACTAAAATGGTCTGGCGCTCATATTACTAATAGTGACCGAGAAGTTTTGTCACTAAAAAGGCGAAATTCGAGTGAAGCAGTTTTGTCACCAAAAATACAAATAATATAGTAATATCACTAAAATGGCCTAGCGCTCATATTATCAATAGTGACCGAGCAGTTTTGTCACTAAAACAGCGAAATTCGAGTGTTTAAATGCAATCGGCTAGTGTCACTAAAAGTGCGATCTACGTGCACACACGACACGTCCGGCGCCGGCGTGGCGGCCATGCTGGCGTGCGCCCGCGCCGGCGCCGACGTGGTGGACGCCGCCGCCGACAGCATGTCCGGCATGACGAGCCAGCCCAGCATGGGCGCGCTCGTCGCCTGCCTTATGGGCTCCACTCAGGACACAAGTCAGTTATTGCCAGATTCATATAGCGGTGCAGCGGTTTGTGATAGCTAAAAGTGAGGGACGAAGCGAAATATGTACGTTATGGGTAATGTCACTAAAAATTGTCCGGCGTTTATGTTCTTCTATGAGCGACCGAGCAGTTTTGTCACTAAAAAATACAAATGGTATGGCAATGTCACTAAAATGGTCTGGCGCTCATATTACTAATAGTGACCGAGAAGTTTTGTCACTAAAAAGGCGAAATTCGAGTGAAGCAGTTTTGTCACCAAAAAATACAAATAGTATAGCAATGTCACTAAAATGGTCTGGCTCTCATATTATTAATAGTGACCGAGAAGTTTTGTCACTAAAAAGGCGAAATTCGAGTGAAGCAGTTTTGTCACCAAAAAATACAAATGGTATGGCAATGTCACTAAAATGGTCTGGCGCTCATATTACTAATAGTGACCGAGCAGTTTTGTCACCAAAAAATACAAATGGTCTGGCTCTCATATTATTAATAGCGATCAAGCAGTTTTGTCACCAAAAAATGCAAATAGTATGGCATTGTCACTAAAATGGTCTGGCGCTCATATTACTAATAGTGACCGAGTAGTTTTGTCACTAAAAAGCCAAAATTCGAGTGTTTAAATGGAATCGGCTAGTGTCACTAAAAGTGCGATCTATGTGCACACACGACACGTCCGGCGCCGGCGTGGCGGCCATGCTGGCGTGCGCCCGCGCCGGCGCCGACGTGGTGGACGCCGCCGCCGACAGCATGTCCGGCATGACGAGCCAGCCCAGCATGGGCGCGCTCGTCGCCTGCCTTATGGGCTCCACTCAGGACACAAGTGAGTTATTGCCAGATTCACATAGTGCAGCGGTTTGTGATAGCTAAAAGTGATACGAAGCGAAATATGTACGTTATGGGTAATGACACTAAAAATGTTCTGACGGTGATATTTTTTAAGAGCGACGGAGCAGTTTTGTCACTAAAAATACAAATGGTATGGCAATGTCACTAAAATGGTCTGGCGCTCATATTACTAATAGTGACCGAGAAGTTTTGTCACTAAAAAGGCGAAATTCGAGTGAAGCAGTTTTGTCACCAAAAAATACAAATGGTATGGCAATGTCACTAAAATGGTCTGGCGCTCATATTACTAATAGTGACCGAGAAGTTTTGTCACTAAAAAGGCGAAATTCGAGTGAAGCAGCTTTGTCACCAAAAAATACAAATGGTATGGCAATGTCACTAAAATGGTCTGGCGCTCATATTACTAATAGTGACCGAGAAGTTTTGTCACTAAAAAGGCGAAATTCGAATGAAAAGCAGTTTTGTCACCAAAAAATACAAATGGTATGGCAATGTCACTAAAATGGTCTGGCGCTCATATTATTAATAGTGACCGAGCAGTTTTGTCACTAAAAATACAAATAGTATAGCAATGTCACTAAAATGCTCTGGCGCTCATATTGTTAATAGTGACCAAGCAGTTTTGTCACTAAAAAGGCGAAATTCGAGTGTTTAAATGTCACTAAAAATATAAATAGTATAGCAATGTCACTAAAATGGTCTGCCGCTCACATTATTAATAGTGACCGAGCAGTTTTGTCACTAAAAGCGAAATTCGAGTGTTTAAATGGAATCGGCTAGTGTCACTAAAAGTGCGATCTATGTGCACACACGACACGTCCGGCGCCGGCGTGGCGGCCATGCTGGCGTGCGCCCGCGCCGGCGCCGACGTGGTGGACGCCGCCGCCGACAGCATGTCCGGCATGACGAGCCAGCCCAGCATGGGCGCGCTCGTCGCCTGCCTTATGGGCTCCACTCAGGACACAAGTCAGTTATTGCCAGATTCATATAGCGGTGCAGCGGTTTGTGATAGCTAAAAGTGGTAGGGAATGCGAAATATGTACGTTATGGGTTATGACACTAAAATGTTCTGACGGTGATATTTTCTAAGAGCGACGGAGCAGTTTTGTCACTAAAAATACAAATGGTATAGCAATGTCACTAAAATAGTCCAGCGCTCTTATTTATTAAGAGTGACCAAGCAGTTTTGTCACCAAAAAATACAAATGGTACCTATAGCAATGTCACTAAAATAGTCCAGCGCTCATATTTATTCATAGCGACCAAGCAGTTTTGTCACCAAAAAATACAAATGGTCTGGCTCTCATATTATTAATAGCGACCAAGCAGTTTTGTCACCAAAAAATACAAATGGTCTGGCTCTCATATTATTAATAGCGACCAAGCAGTTTTGTCACCAAAAAATACAAATGGTATGGCAATGTCACTAAAATGGTCTGGCGCTCATATTATTAATAGTGACCGAGCAGTTTTGTCACTAAAAGCGAAATTCGAGTGTTTAAATGGAATCGGCTAGTGTCACTAAAAGTGGAAATGTCACTAAAATGGTCTGGCGCTCATATTACTAATAGTGACCGAACAGTTTTGTCACTAAAACCGAAATTCGAGTGTTTAAATGGAATCGGCTAGTGTCACTAAAAGTGGAAATGTCACTAAAATGGTCTGGCGCTCATATTACTAATAGTGACCGAACAGTTTTGTCACTAAAACCGAAATTCGAGTGTTTAAATGGAATCGGCTAGTGTCACTAAAAGTGGAAATGTCACTAAAATGGTCTGGCGCTCATATTACTAATAGTGACCGAGCAGTTTTGTCACTAAAAAGCCGAAATTCGAGTGTTTAAATGGAATCGGCTAGTGTCACTAAAAGTGCGATCTATGTGCACACACGACACGTCCGGCGCCGGCGTGGCGGCCATGCTGGCGTGCGCCCGCGCCGGCGCCGACGTGGTGGACGCCGCCGCCGACAGCATGTCCGGCATGACGAGCCAGCCCAGCATGGGCGCGCTCGTCGCCTGCCTTATGGGCTCCACTCAGGACACAAGTCAGTTATTGCCAGATTCATATAGCGATGCAGCGGTTTGTGATAGCTAAAAGTGATACGAAGCGAAATATGTACGTTATAGGTAACACTAAAAATGTTCTGATGGTGATATTTTCTACGAGCGACGAAGCAGTTTTGTCACTAAAAATAAAATTAGTATGGCAATGTCACTAAAATGGTCTGGCTCTCATATTATTAATAGTGACCGAGAAGTTTTGTCACTAAAAAGGCGAAATTCGAGTGAAGCAGTTTTGTCACCAAAAATACAAATGGTATGGCAATGTCACTAAAATGGTCTGGCGCTCATATTACTAATAGTGACCGAGAAGTTTTGTCACTAAAAAGGCGAAATTCGAGTGAAGCAGTTTTGTCACCAAAAAATACAAATGGTACCTATAGCAATGTCACTAAAATAGTCCAGCGCTCATATTTATTAATAGCGACCAAGCAGTTTTGTCACCAAAAAATACAAATGGTCTGGCTCTCATATTATTAATAGCGACCAAGCAGTTTTGTCACCAAAAATACAAAGGGTATGATAATGTCACTAAAATGGTCTGGCGCTCATATTATTAAGTGACCGAGCAGTTTTGTCACTAAAAAGCCGTAATTCGAGTGTTTAAATGTCACTAAAAATATAAATAGTATGGCAATGTCACTAAAATGGTCTGGCGCTCATATTAATAGTGACCGAGCAGTTTTGTCACTAAAAAGGCGAAGAGTGTTTAAATGGAATCGGCTAGTGTCAGTAAAAGTGCGATCTATGTGCACACACGACACGTCCGGCGCCGGCGTGGCGGCCATGCTGGCGTGCGCCCGCGCCGGCGCCGACGTGGTGGACGCCGCCGCCGACAGCATGTCCGGCATGACGAGCCAGCCCAGCATGGGCGCGCTCGTCGCCTGCCTTATGGGCTCCACTCAGGACACAAGTCAGTTATTGCCAGATTCACATAGCGGTGCAGCGGTTTGTGATGGCTAAAAGTGGGACGAAGCGAAATATGTAAGTTATGGGTAATGACACTAAAAATGTTCTGAAGGTGATATTTTCTAAGAGCGACGGAGCCGTTTTGTCACTAAAAATACAAATGGTATGTCAATGTCCCTAAAATGGACCATCGCTCATATTTTCTAAGAGCGGACCAAGCAGTTTTGTCAACCTTAAGGCAAATGAGAGAATTTGTGGGCGATGCGATATAAGATTAATTACTGTTGAAGAAACTACCCTGCGACATAAATATGCTTACATATTTAAATAACATACATGCATTAGATATACTCGTATATATTAATACATATAATTATTTCGTGTAGACGAAATGTGTGAGATTTTGAATCTAATTGTTTAATCTGCTAGCAAAGAAAGCACGGACAGACTGTTTATTAAGGTGCATGCAAACCAACATAGCATTCGCTGTTCTATCCCCCTACTCTACGAAATTCGATCGTTACACGAAACGTGATTCGTTGATTTCGTAGAGTGGGGGATAGAACAGCGAATGCTCTTTTGGTCTGCATGTACCTTAAGCCAATTTGCTGGTGGAAATTTTAATATCAAGTGGAAGAGTGTACCAAAGGCGAATTGCCTGGACAGAGGAGTTAAGTCATAAAACCAGACGCATCATACAAACATCATAGACATTTGTCTTATTTATCAGATTCTGGCGAGGTGAACTGTCAGACATATCATATCAGACTAAGGACTGATTTTTCAATCCCCAGTTAAAAATATGTGTCAAATAAATGTTAGCCCCGCCCTTTTTTGACTGATGATTTTAGAAAAGGATGATGATCATTTTAACTAAGTAATGGATAGGTTTATTTTGCGATTGAAAAATAAGCCCTTAGACGGTTAAAAGGTTACTGCTGCTTTGACATAAATTGTTGATTAACTAACTAATTGTCTACAGGAATCCCACTCCAGAAAGTATCAGAATACTCAGCGTACTGGGAGCAAGCCCGCACCCTGTACGGTCCGTTCGAATGCACGGCCACGATGAAATCCGGCAACGCCGATGTGTACCTGAACGAAATTCCCGGCGGGCAATACACCAATCTGCAATTCCAGGCTTTCTCATTGGGTCTTGGGTCACAGTTTGAAGCTGTGAAGAAGGCTTACAGGTAATCTTATGAATTTGTTATCTGCTCAATACTACGAACAAATAAAAAGAAGCCGGACGCCATACTAAATTGCCTTTCTAAAACGGTCCTGAATTTTAGTTGACAAGTGTCACTCTCTCTTCAATGCATCACGGTAATGAATTTCAATATCAACCTATAAAAACATAAACTGCCATTTAAAAATAGTTGTGATTGGTCCATCAAAGTTTTGATTGGCTATATTCTATAAACGTTTGTCAAAGATGTTGCGCCGAAATATGCGCGGTGTTAAGAAAAGCGCTATGTTCTGCCCATCTTGGCACAATTGAACAATTGGTTTTGGGCAATGATATAATAAGTAAAGATATGGTACACCGGCTCTAAAATTGAAGCGCTCAGATTGTGATAATTCTAACAATCGCTCTTAGTTCTACCCAGACCACCGAGAGGTGTGTACCACTGACGAGTTCTCGCAAATCACATGAACTGCGCCCTAAAATGTCATTTTATGTTATACAATAATGAAAACCACAAAATAAAATGCAAAAATGCCCTTAACATCACACATCATGCGCAATTAAACTGAATTATATATTTTTTTCAATTTTACTATTTATTGAAAATAAATGGGACGCCATTTTGACGTTCTTGACTGACTTCGAGAAAAAGACAAGCTTATGCTGTTTAAGATAAAGAGTAACAAAGATAAAACAATGTTTATCAATAACAACCTTCAGAATGCACGCGCGATTGTCAAATGCTAGTTGTCTCTTTTTTAACCGACTTCAAAAAAAGGAGGAGGTTCTCAATTCGACTGAATTTTTTTTTTTTTTTTTTTGTTGTATGTATGTTACCTGATATCTCCGAGAATAGTGAACCGATTCTAAAATTTCTTTTTGTGATCGAACGTGTATTACCCCGAGATGGTCCCATTGGCACCAAGTTGGAGTCTGATGATGGGATCCTGGAGAAATCGAGGGATCTCTTCAAATGTTATAGGTACATGTATGGCGCTTTTGGTAATTTTCATTCATTTACAAGAATTTGCATTCAGAAAGTAGGATTTGAGGAAACCAATGATGGAAACAAATCGGGAATCTTGGAGAAACCGGTTGAAGTCGGTTTTTTAAATTTTTAATTTGGTGATTATTATTTATTAAATACGAGTATATGTATTTTGCCATCTCTTTTACGCATTTTGAAATATGAAGATAGGTGTATGTCAACTGTCAATAAATCGTAGGTGTATGATGTGAAGTATTTATTTCGCTCATTTTGTTAGAGTATAACGTATCTTTACTTATATATCATTGGTTTTGGGAGCATTTTTGAGCTGGCGTTAGACGCCCATGTTATATATGGTCGCAAGCTCATTGGTCTAAGGCGACCAGCGGCGAGCGAATCCATGAGTTGGAGCGGGATGCCGATATGGGTACTCCCTCTCGCACGTATGGTTTTCCGCTAAGCCGGTCGCCTTAGACCAATGACGTGGCCGCGGCATAAGATATGTATGAATTTTCGGATATCTTGGTAGACGTAGTTGACAAATACAAAGATATCCAAAAAAAAAATGAGACACCCACGGAAATCGGGTAATAATATTGCTACTGAAGTCACGGCGGTTGAAACTGTCAAAGAAATGCCCTAATGCTAAATTCTCTCCTATAGTATTCGTCAGAAAAAAACAAAAAATGTTAACAAATATGGCTGACTTCCCATAGCATTTGACGTCTGAAAGAAACGTTATCATCATGTTATTTAACCATTTGTCAGCCTCCGTAGCCTAGTTGGTAGTGACCCTGCCTACGAAGCTGGAGGTTCCGGATTCGAATCCCGGCGTGGGTATTATTTGTGTATTTATTTATCGCAAATATTTGTTGCTCGGTCATGGATGTCTATGTTTTTAAGTATCTATATGTATCTATACAGGGTGTGGCCTGTAACAGGAGCAAAAAATCAAATGGAAGACTCCTCTGACTGCCTCTAGTTATTCGCAAAAGGTCCCAGTGTTTTAAAGTTATCCATTAAGGAGAAACAGTATGTTAAAGTTACGACCTATGAGTGATGTATCTAGGTATCACAACATTGTACCTTATTAATGATTAAACATATTGGTAGTTCAGTGGACTTAAAACTAATTAAGCTAAAAAGTTTTTTTGAACTCATGGTTTTTTAACTGGTTTAGCAAAAAAAAAATTTTTTTTTTGTGTTACACCGATCTAACTTTTTTGGTATATCGACTGCAGTAAAACTACATAAAAAAAAGGAAAAAAAAATTTTTTTTTTTAAGTTTTAACTATTAAATTATGACTATTTATTGGGTTATTAGTGTACCGTTTCATTTTTTGCTCCTATTACAGGCCACACCCTGTATATTATATATATCGTCGCCTGGTACTCACATCACAAGCCTTAATTGAGCTTACCGTGGGACTAGGTCGATTTGTGTAAGATGTCCCAAGATATTTATTTATTTTGTTTTATTTATTTATAGAGAAGCAAACCTCATCTTAGGCGACATAATCAAAGTCACCCCCTCCTCTAAAGTGGTGGGCGACCTCGCCCAATTTATGGTGCAGAACAAACTGACAGCCAAAGACATTGAAGAGAAGGCTGAAGAACTGTCGTTCCCCAAGTCCGTTGTGGAGTTCCTTCAGGGAGCTATTGGGCAGCCGCATGGAGGGTACCCGGAACCTTTGAGGTAAATAACACACGATACTTTTAAGTTATTGTCAAATCATTTTTTCAGTATAAATGGTGTTTTTTTGATAGTAAAAAACTTTACGTCCCCTCAAAACGTAGACATTCGTTTAGACCTTAAATAAGAACCCATGTGATCTTATTATGGATCTGTGAAACCTTCGACGACCCCCATAGCTCAGTAGTCTCTGTATATAATATTCAACGACATTTACATAACGTAAAGTAAAAGTTTTGACATATTAAGAATACAGAAAGTCTTCGGATACCGGTAATTTTTTTAAACCGGTTTCTAAAGAAACGTCATAACGTACATGTCCGGAACCGGTTTATAACATTAGAAACCGGTTTATTCCAGCGAAATACAAGTTGTCAACTTGTCACTCGATAGCTGTCGGAATCGGTTGTTAAATAAACCGGTTTATTTAGGTTACAATAAAGTTCCTAAAACATTTGCGCATGATAGTTCGGAGTAAAATACAAACGCTATTCGAACCGGTTTCGTGCCTTGAAAACAGCCAAGTTTTATTTTTACAGATCTAAAGTACTAAAGGATATGAAGAGAATCGACGGACGGCCCGGCGCTGAAATGCCGCCTCTCGATTTCGACAAACTCAAGGCTGAAATTCAAGAAACCTACCCTCAGGTAAATATAAGAATATCGAATATACGACGCGTTAAGACGATACCTGTGCTTCCATAAACCACACCCACTAGAAAGGACATCTTTAAGATCTTCGCACATTATAACGACTCAACGGCGACTCGACTCTATGTCAAATATTGAAATTTAAATCCTATATCAGCAACAATAGAAAACCGAAGAGGGAGAATGTTTGGCCACCTTTTACGACATGACAATTTCATCAAAAATCTAATAGAAGGGCAGATAGAAGCAAGGAGGGGAAGGGGAAGGCTGCGAAGGGCGTATGTAGACCAACTGAAGGAAAAGGCACAGGTCAGGTCGTACGGAGGTAAAGGAATTGACGGACGACAGAGAGAGATGGCGATTACTCCACCGACAAGGGCACAGCCCTTAAATAGGATGATGATGATGATGATCATACGTACTAGGATTAATTTCAAAAAATGATATCAAAGTAGTGTAATGATAATGATATTGGCCACACGTTGTCGCGGCGGCTCTGCGTTTGCGACTGACGTGTATCGAGCAACCATTTGCATAGTCCACTCGTTCACGCCACGTTGTCCATTAGTGACCATTGAGTGGATCAACCAGTTGACTACTCATCGAAAGCAGGGCTCGGATACCGGTTTTTACTCCATACAAAAGAACTGTTCGAATTTCGTTCTTTTTTGTTCTTCGGTATATCAATTCTTTGTTAATGGAGTAATTTAAAATACAACGTTGGTTATTTCATAACATTTTGAGTACTACATAAAGAATATAAAACATTTTAAATATTGGGCTATTTCGAGGTTCTCGAAAAAAAACCGGTTCCGAGCCTTGATCGAAAGTGTGATTAGAGTTGCTGCCGCGTTGGCGTGGAGTTGTCATAATGTGCGAACAGCTTATATCAACTCAACGCCTACTAATCTCTATGAAAAATTTTGAAATTTAAGCCCTATCATATGTTCTAGATTTAATTAAAAAATATATATAGTGTACAACGAGTGGTCTACCATTTGCATAGTCCACTCGTTAGCCACGTTATCCATTAGTGACCATGGAGTGGATCATCCAGTTGACTACTCACCGAAAGTGTGAGTAGACTTCTGCCGCGTTGGCGTGAAGTTGTTATAATATGCGAAGACCTTTATGGCTCCAACAAATAAGAAAGGGATTCGCTCATTAGTATTGAACTTTTTGGACAAATCACGAAAAATTTGAGAAACCTCATAACATTTATTTATTTAACCTTTATTGCGCAGTTACAAAAAAAAAAGTACAAATGGCGGATAATGCCTTAAGGCATTCTCTACCAGTCAACCATTGGGTCAATTAGTCGTAATCATGTTCGTAAATTCATATCATATTCCGGTACTTTAAAACATGCGATCAAATTTAGTGATGAAGAAAACATCATCATGTTTCCATTTTAGAACACACTGCGATACAGAGTTTTAAGTCATTCTTCGAGATTTTGAATTGTGATTTCAAGTACATTTTGAGAAATTTGAAATCTCCCGAGCACTAAAATACGCAGGTATCGCCTTAAGGTGCGTTCAAACCGAAAGAGCATTCGCTATTCTAACCCCCCACTCTACGAAATTCGATCGTTACACAAAACGTGATTGGTTGATTTCGTAGAACGGGGGATAGAACAGCGAATGCTCTTTTGGTTTGAACGCACCACTCTAACAAATAGGAAGTGACATTAAGACAGATATAAAATACGAAGTAATTTCATCATTCTTTCACTTGTGATGTTTTTCAGAACTTTGTAACCGGTGAAATAGACTATGTGGTTGGTTCAGGACTCGCTTCCGAAGCGTATTTCCGAGTGATAATGTTACTAACCTTTGTTTGACTTGTGGTCTTAAACTGATATACGTTCTAGATCATTGTACGACAATTTCCTATTGTTAGTTTATTCATCAATTTCTCCCTTATGGCGCTGTCAGTGGTTGTAATATCTGTTCGGTAATTCTCAAAAAAAATGTGCAGTCTTTGTTGCATCATTTTCACACAAAATGGGAAAGGATCGTTGACATAGTTTCAAAGAATGACCCTGTTACATGACATAAAAGAAAAATATCCAAAATTTGTCATTAAATTTTCAACGTTATTTCCTGCTGAAAAGGTAAAAAATCGGAAAATGTTACGATCCAAAACATATGCAACCCTGTTCTTATTAAAATGAATTAAAATTTGATCGATTTTTAATAAGTGGGTCAAAATTCTTTTCGTTTTCTTTGTCCCTAACAAACGTGACGCAGTGGTGATTTTTGTATGAGGTGATGTTTTGTTTTCAATTTTTGATGTATGGGTTAAAAACTAGCGTTAAAAATAAATACAAGTGCACCGGATTTTTTTTAATACTGAGTCGAGATAGCAACTAAAAGCGTGACAAAGTTGTATGAAACAAGACAACGATAAGAATTTTGACCCAAGTACTACAGGTAGGACTTTTTACAACAGATATAACAATCAGTGTGGGAGCACCATTGCGAGTCCATACATATTTAAAAAAAGTGTATTTGTTTGTTTGTAAGTTTTGCGGGTCATGTTGTCTCTTCCTTATTGTATGTATGACCCTTGTGCAAATCAGATTACGATTACAACTATCAATTACTTTATATGCCACCGTGATCTAAAGGACTAATCGTAATCGGATTTTCGATACTCTGGTATGATGTGTCCCCTATTCATATTAATTGAAATTCCTATCTATCATTAATCCCGTTCAGGATATTTATTACTATATTATTAAGCGTGAATATTTGTCACTAAATTATAAGTTTTGTAAAGAAGTATAAGAATACATACATAAATCTCTGTGCATGAATTTCAGAATACTACAAAATGTAGTATTCTGAAATGTTAGTGAAATAAATCACTCGCTTAATTGAAGTCGAAAATTGTTTAAACATTTATGTAATATTTATGAATTACGTGATATAGACTCACGGCAGTTACAATTCCAAAATAGTAGTATTAAGGTTTTTTTCGGCGAAAATCAAATCATTATTTTTACACCCTGTAAAGTTTACAAAAAAGTATCACCCAGTATTTATATAATTTATCAAACTATTTTTCATTCCCACAGGTGACAGATTACGACGTAATGTCTGCCGCCATGTATCCACAAGTGGCCAACGATTTCTTCCGGATCCGAGAGAAATATGGACCCGTCAAGCATTTTGATACTAAGACCTTCCTTGTTGGACCTTCGGTGAGTTTTACTATTTTACTTTGGAACCATTTAAGAGCATTTCTACACAATTGAGCTTTTCTCAAAAACTTGTTTACCATTCGTCAGTTGCAAGTAAAAAAATGTAAAGAAAACTGAAAATTTGCATTATTTCATAATCAGTATAATCACACACTTTCATAACACACTCTTGGTTTTATCACCAGCTTAAAATCTTAAACCTGAAGTTCACGTACATCTTTTGTTGATAGCACATGTGATACAATGTTTTTCATCACACTTGCCAACAAAAAAATAAGTTTTAAGATAAAAAAAGATTAAATGACGTACTGACATTTCTATTACTCCCGCTATGCATGCAAGCAATGGCGCGCTTAGACAGCAAGTGTACCTAGTATTAATGTAAAAATATATCTGCAAACGTGCTTCACGATATGTGTCAACGACGTCAAATGCTATGAGAAGTCAGCCATATTTGTTTACCTGTTTTTACTTTCAACTGAAGAATGGATTTCGGTATTTGGATCACGTCTTTGATATTGATAAAATTGGATAGGCTGGTAGAGTCAATGAAGATCCACCACATTTCCCTATTCCGATGAATCCATCGCTTCATTCGGGCTTCAATGCCGAAAATATATAATTTGAATACCTTGTGACACAATCTACTATTTCAGGTCGGCGAAAGCATCGAAGTGAAGATAGAGCGTGGAAAAACACTCGATATCCGCACACTAGCAGTCTCAGATGAAATGACAGCGGCGGGAGAAAGAGAAGTGTTCTTCGAACTAAACGGACAGCTGAGAAGCGTGTTTATAAAGGACGAAACTGCGAGCAAGGTATGACTAAATTAAAACTAAAAACATACAAAAGTATAAAATAATAACAATTTCAGTTTCTTTCCAAAGGGCTTTGTAACCATTAATGTAGTTTGGTATAAATAGAGATCTTGTGTACTTGACTTCCCATTGAAAAACGGTTTTTATTTGTCTGAATTTAATAATAAACGATGTCCTACTTAAAAACCGGTTAGTAATCAATTCATATAAATCAAAACCGTTTTTGTATTTCAAGTAATTTCACAACTGTCCACAACTCTGTTTGGTTTTGTTTCTACATGTGTTTTTTTTACATTTTACCATAACTAACAATTATGTTTTCTTTACAGGAAATGAAGATCCATCCCAAAGCTATCAAAGGTGACAAGAACCAAGTTGGAGCCCCAATGCCAGGCACCGTTTTATGTGAGTACAAAATAATTTTAATCCTCAATTCATATGTGTCATAAAATTTCATGATTTAGTTATCAAATTGGGACTATATTTACCAAGGGCCAAACCCACAAAACTTTACAAGCGTACAAATTCTACAAAATGTCATCTTTTTGTATGGGAATCTATACAATTTTGTAGAATTGTACGCTTGTAAAGTTTTTTGGTGCCCCAGGTGTACGGGTTTAATCGAAGTTTCTCAAATAATTTTATTCCCACAGCCGTGAAAGTGAAGGAAGGCGACAAAGTTGAAAAAGGACAAGCGATAGCGGTCCTATCGGCGATGAAAATGGAAATGATCGTTCAAGCGCCTAAAGCGGGCACCATACAATCCGTGCTCATAACTAATGGACAGAAACTCGAAGGTGACGATCTAATCGTCACCATTGAGTGAAAGTGAGTGTATGAGGACTCGTTTCGTTTCTTTGATATTTTATTTACATTGTATAATGCTCAAAATATGCCCTTTTTAATTATGAACGCCAAAATCACGCCAGAGACACTTAAAAGAGTCATGGCGGGCACTGTCAGAGCAATTTTACTGCTGACAGAATAAGTTTTTTAGGCATTCAAAAAGTCAAGGGTAGATAATTTCTGTAGTTCTTTTTCCAATATTTATTAAGAACTGCGAAATTTTCTTTTTTTTTCGCATAATGCTTTGTAAAGTGTATGGTATTAGTGTTGAAATGTAGACTTTTATCTAAATAATGTTGTTTTATAACGCTAACTTGGTTCGTGTTTTAAAATTACCATCATTCATTCGTATAACGTCCACTTTTTACACTTTCGTCGTATTAGCTATTATTGCATCGAACATATACAGGATGTTCATAAAAAGGGGTTTCAAAAACGAATTTGTTTGTAAATTTATTGCGTATTTAAATTATGTTTGTTGTTGTACCTACAGTTTGTAAAGTATTTGAATTGCAAAATGCTCTTGTTATAGTTACAAAGTGATATGTTTTATAATTGACGGTAATATCATAGAAACGCAAGCGACTCTATTAGTGATAGTTATAAGTTTTATGTTACTTAATTTATAAAATCCTGTCTTTTTTATTTTGCACAATCATAAATGTTTTACAACATTTTTTTACGAAGTTGATACTATTGTATGTATGAAGTTTTAAATCGTTATTTTTACTTGTGTTTCGCGATGATTTTTTATTCGATTTAGCGTGTTTTTTCAACCAAATCTAAAAAAGCATTTTCAGCATTTCGTCCAATCAAATCGCGAAGTACTTGTAGTTATATAAGAACCCAATTGAATATATACCTAACCGTGGCATAGCCCAGAAGGGTAATGTTATATCGAACTGTGATATCATCCACTGAAAGTGGTGAAGTGACTTAATAGCATCACAGTACAAAATTCTACGAGCACAACGGAACGAAACCGGTATTTATTTAACCGGTTTTAAAAATAAGTGCAAGTTACCTATAAGATACAAATGGTTTTTAAGCTAACATAGTTGCTACAAATGAACTGGTTACCTAAAAGGTTACCTTATATATTTTAGGTCATATATAGAAGTTTACCGGTACCGGTTTTGTAAAATACAGGTTTCAGTCCCTCAGCAATCTCTTGTGTATTCCTTGTCTGACAGTTGTAACATTCAGGCTCCTAGTAGTTAGTCATTCCATACAACAGGGTTAAATGAAAAAGTATGGACATATCACAAACTAAAAAGACTATATTTAGTTGTACATTAAATTTTTGTTAGATTTAAGGTGATCTGTCTGTACTTGAAGCTAGTTAAGTGTAATGTTTTTGTATGTTGGTGCTAATTTTGTTATCATTCTTTAATATTATTGTTACTTTCATTTTTACGTTTATGCAATATATTGATTTATATCATAATGTTGTTTTTTTTCGCTTTTCTTAATAAACAACAACACCAATCATTTATGAGAGTCCACGCTCTTATAATTAAATTAATATTTCTCGATACCTGAATTAACAAAAAATAAGCCCGTATTAAAGAGCTCTTTGGATGCTGATTTTACTTGCATTTGTATCTTACAAAACATAAAATAAAACGACAAATCTTATTAAAAAGTATATTTTGAAACTGTAGTTTTATTTTCAGTACTTACATACTATAAGATCCTAGCGCATAGGTATATAATACTAGCAAATATATACACAACATCCATGCGCAAACGCATAAACAGCAAGGTTCAATCAAAAGTTAGACCAATCAACTAGGGGGTTGGCTTCTACCATAGACTAACTTATACATAGACTGTTCGCCCCATACAACTCTAAATTCTTTTTCAAAAACGTTAACAGATGGCGCCGCGTGCGCCATTGGCACATAAACGTATTTTGACTGCTTATATTCTCCCCTCTCAGTATCTGACAATATATATTTTTAATTGAATTAACATATCGTAGCAAAGAAAATCATTTTACAGCCTTTTAAACAATAGAAATATATGTATGAAGATTTTAAATTTATTAGCATTGATTCATTTAAACGCCATCTATCGTGCAATAGATTAATGATCTCGTCATTGAATTTTAGCTTGCTATCGGAGTAAAACATTAAATGGATAGATCCGTTTAGGACAAAAGAGGCCATAGATGTCACTAAAATCAATTTTGCACAAAAATATAAGAGAGGATGCGAATATAAGTGTAAAACCGCAAATAAAGCCCTGTGGCCCTACCGCGAAAAACGAAATTCGTAAATTTCGAGGATTTTTCTTTGTCACTCCAATCTTCCATAACTATCGAAATTTGTAAACATACATCGTGTCTTTGACACTTTAAGTAAAAAGCCTACCACAGACTCCGAAAACCGTAAATTTAGAACATCTAGCTCTGTTATTTCAACAAAGGCGTCTTGAATTGATTAGGACAGCAACAAATCCCCAAAATTTGCTGATTTCGAAGTTCGCGGAAATCGAAATTCGTAAATTTCGAAGATTTTTCTCTGTCACTCCAACGAAGGTGTCGTGAGCGGGCAATGAGCGGGACTAATCCTCGAAATTTGCGGATTTCGATTTTCGCGAAAGGGCTGATGATGCTAATATGTAGATTTAGATAGAGCTCGAGATACGGTTTAACACCAAATGAATTACTAGATGTTTAGCAAATCCCTAAATATACGCTCCTGAATCTCTGTTGCCTATCATAGGCTCATTTCCGTCAAATTCGATATTTGCACCAGCAAAAATAAAAATCCCAAAAATATGCTCACGGCGCGAAATTTTAGAACTGCGGGAACGGTAGTGGCGTGGTGTCCACTATAGTTATAGTTATTTATATGAAAACAAAAATATAGAAATGTCGTGGAGTATTTAAAAATGAATATTGATGACGATTCTGTCAAATTTTATGGTAGGTAGTGCAGCACCTACAGCCGCCACTGGTAACCATAAAATTAGAATCCGCGCTAGCGCTTAATAGAGAAAGGAAGCGTGTGAAAGGGAAGCCACCAGTTATATGAGTATTACACGAGTGCGAAAAAGATAGACAACAATTCCAAAAGCATAACCACTTTCGTAGTGACATATCAGCCGTATCAGCCTGGTCGACGGAGATTGATATTTTAAAAGTGATTTAATAATTAAAACTTATAAGAAGGAATTTATACAGATCATGAAATCAATATGGTGTCGTGTTGTGTAAATGATTGCCTTGTTGCCCACTACAGAAATAACGACAAACACTCGTTTCACAGGTAAATATGATGTGCCGGTTGATTGTTTTCAAACGATATTTTGTCTATTTAGTAGCATTAATTGTGTGAATTATCAAATTGTAGCATTAATTGTTAGTTGTTCTATCACTGTGAGCTAATAATTTATCACAATAGTTAATATTGAAGGATATTTTGTGTAAAAATATAAATTGTTACGCTACGCTAGAGCTCGACTAAATGTTGAACTACCAATATCGATATTTGTTCGATAAACGTACCCAATCAGTCTATTTCTTACAATGCTGTCATGATACTAGATTTTGAACACAAATGTGTATTTAAATAACTTAAAAGACCTTATTATCTTTTGTGTTTTTTTTGTTATACCTACTAGTGTGTTTTTTCCGTTAAATTTAAGTGAAGTTATTTAGTTTAAATATAATTATTTTCTCTTAGAAACGAGTGGCTTAATTCTTACTGTTATTGAATTAATAAGAATAGCACATTACTGCAGAAGCCGAGATACGAGGGTTTTCAGGCCGAATACGTATTTATGTATCAGTAGGTACAGTCGAGTTCATAAATATATGAGCAAATCCAAGGCTTCAAAAATAAATGAGCATAGAAAAGTACATATGCATCTGAACAGATTCACCAATCAAAAATATGTGTACATATTACCTGTCATATTAATCTGAACATGTGTCTCATTAATGTGTAATCAACTGAAACACAAAACTTTTTCCTTATATTTTGACAGTCATAGAAAAGAGTACCGTACTGTCAAACTATACTTTTCTCTCTTTAACTTTACGTATGACGTCATAGAAGTGTCATGAGTATTTGCTTGCGGCTTTTTAGTCTTTTTACCCATTTATTTGCAGCACGCTTAGCCCTTATTTCCCTACCTCTCCAGTAATAACTCCTCTCCAGTAACTTCTGTTTTTCCCATGTAACCTGTTCAATTTAACGGAAATAAAAAACACCGTGTATGCAAGAATAGTTGCTCTTATAAAGTTTAATGGTTAAATAGCCGTCAAAGTTAAAACTTGTTTGAATTGCTTGACGCTAACGCATACTAAAGGTTAAACCTTATAGCAAAAGAACTAAGATAATGAATATCTATGATAGGTACACGTTGTCGATAAAACAGTCGGACATCGATAGATAATTGGTCTGTTGTAACAGGCAACCCTATTCCTGACCACACATCGAGGGGCCGCTCATAGTGTGCCACTAAGAGGGATAGACATAGTCACTTACTAATAAGAAGATACTTGTGTGTGTGGCACTTAGTGACGTATTCAACGCATTTGTCTGGCACTTACATTTAGCATCTAATGCACACACACACAAAAAATAGTGGCACAGTGATAAGGACGGACGATTATCGTTCCTTTTCACTTCCACTAGTAAAAAGTTTCATAAGACCATCCCTTTCGTTCTTGCTATTATTATAACGTTGTCAAATCCATATTAATCCTACATTCATGCCACACATAGACAAATTTACGCACACACTGGCGTTTCGTTTTTGGTTATGCTTTTAATCGTTGTCAATCGTTCTTTGTCATTTTAGTTCTGTGCTGGTAACAGTAATAACTCGTATCTCGTATTATAAATCACGGTACAAATTTCACCATCATAAATATCATGATTGAAGCGTCAAGTTTTGAAATACCTATAATCATGCTATAATCATAATAAGTATTACATTATAGTCTACATATAGCCGAATAGGTAACTTGCAAAATAGAATCACCACTGCGAGAGAACGAACGAGCGACGTTGCCAACTTGCCACTTAGCCAGTAGCTACAGCTGGCAACAAATTTACCGAAGAACTATGGCGAGATTGAATGAGGTTATTCTACCAAACCATTGTTTTTTTATTCCATTTGACCTTCGACGATAATGTTCCATTCCTACGTTCGAATTCAACATAGTTGAAAAAAATACGATTATTAATAAATATATTAATCGTAGGTACATAGTTCACAAATATTAATATATTTAGGTATTTTAAGTATAGAATATTAACTCCGTAGGAAATTACGTATAAAGGAAAGACAAAATGAAGTGGCCGCCTTCCATCCATCCAGTGCAACGTATAATTCCAGAAATACCTCATGCACCCGTATTCATCTGTTTGAAATTTTAAATTTGCTGCCATTTAATTATCGTGGGCACAAAAAAAATTGGATGGTAATTTATTAATGAAATTGATTGTAGTTTATAAGATCGGGCATCAACCTAGGAAAAAATCTGAATTCACCCGCGGGCCCCGCTCCTGTTGCCCTGTACGTGACGGCGCGCGCGCCTACTGCCCTCCCGCTCGCACACTCGCATAGTATATGCCTGAGCAACTATATGAAATGTGGCAATATTTTTAAAGATAGAATTGGTACTATTTATAATTATGTGCAATCATAAAGGCTGGGTCACACCAGATGCGTGTACGTGCGCGTTGCGTGGCCGCCACCCGTTGCCACCCACCTCCCGCCACTGCCACCCGTCGACACCCAACGCCACCCGTCGCCGCCCGCCATCTCCAGCCTCGGCCCGCCGCCACCCGCCTTCCCCCGCTGCCACCCGTCACCAACCGTCCCCGTCGCCACCCGCCTCCCCCCGCTGCCGCCCGCCACCCGTCGCCGCCCACCTCCCCCCGCCGCCACCCGTTGCCACCCACCGCCACCCGCCTCCCGTCGCCGCCGCCCGCCTCCCCCCGCTGCCACCCGTCCCCACCCGTCGCCGCCCGCCTCACCCCGCTGGATGCGGGTGGCGCAGGACAGGTAATTGTGGCAATCTTTGGGGGAGGCTTACGTTCAGCAGTGGAAGTCTTTCGGCTGATATGATGATGATTATGATGATGATGAATTATTAGTCATAATAAAGTCTAAAAGTGGTAGAACACATTTTTTACTGTACATAGGTACGGTCGCACGGAGGCGCACAAATTTGAGTTTATTACTACATTTCAAGTGATAACTGATATACATACAGTCTGTTACCATCAAGCGGGCTTTTATTGGAGTTACATTTCTTTAGTTAGATTTTTTAATTAAATAGTGCTCAGGACATTGTCAAAAATCTTCATCTAGGTATCATCATCATCATCATTTAAATATTTTGCAAACGGGTTATTCACGTAATTTACGTCGATAATTGCCGGACATGTATGTATGTTTGTATCGTCATAAATTGCGTGAGTAACCCGTTTGCTAAATATTTAAATATGTTAGAGTCTCACGTTAGTTATAAATTCTTAAATCTTCATCTCGTTACTCAGTGACAATAAAAGCCTCCATGATGGTCTAGTTGCTGCATGTAAGTATTATATGTATTTAGTTAGCTAATCCTCTAGGCTTATCGCGAACTTCGAAAAATGAAAATTTCGGCCATCTTTCTCTTGCAACTTATTTTCGATATGCAACTTATTTTCAATCGTATTTCGGTATACATAATTATACGTATAGTGTTTAGAGTTCAAATACCGGCGAGGAAATTATTTGTGTATTTATTTATCACGAATATTTGTTTCTTGGTCGTGGCTAGGAGGCAGCCAGGTATTTAAGTATCTATATGAATTTATCTCTCTAATATTCATTTTTACATGTCATTGAAAAATGTATGTTATGTTATGGTCACCAGCATTGCCTGAGGGGTGCGATCTACCCATTAGAATAGACGGGGCAGCTTCGACCTACTGCCGACAAGGACGCGTATGACGGACTTGAGGCTTCGTCCGTTAGTACAGCGACGCACACCCGAACGTGACCATCTCCCTACCCCCAACATTTACAGCTTACAGACAATTTATATCTGGAGGCTTTTGATGGTCCAGCGTTTATCGTGGCATGTGTCACTCGTTAATATTAAAAAGTGACAGAAACTACGACAAACAATAAAAACGCAACCATCATCACTGCCTACTGGTATCAGACTGTACACATACAACCGTTGGCCACACACCACTGAATACGTTTAGTTATATTATTGCACTTACTACGCTTAAAGTCCGGCAAACCATGTTACGCATAAATGCCCGGTCGCCGGTAACATACTGTATACATCAAATCATTGGGCAAAGGCTACTGAAAATGTTTGTTTAGGTATATTATTGAACTTAATAAAACTATAGTACGGTAGGTAACTCATATTACCGGTTTTTAAAAATACCCGGACGCCGGTAACAGATTGTATACCGGATGGAAATTATTTTTGGGTCAGTGAGGGCAACTACCAGATTCAGAGTAGCTACGCGAAAATAGTCTTAAAAGACTTTCCCTCGATTTAAAATTAATAAAGATTGGCGTTTACACATTTTGAAAAAACATACAGGGTGGGAGAAAATGGTCATTTTAGACAAACTTTTTTTTGACGCCAATATATCCTGTTTCTGTTCAGGACCAAAAGCTCGTAAGGGACCAAAAAAAATGTTTCGGCTAGAAAAGCCACAAATCAAAAATTCAAATTCACAATCAAATTCTATGAAAAATTAAAAAAAAAAATCTCCCTTTATTTTTTATGCCCATCGATTCCATTCCTATCCAGTACCAATAATTTCCTAGGGGTCACCTTACGGCGATGTACAAAGAAGACAAAGATTCAAGAAAACTGGTTTCATAATTTTACTATGGGAAAAAAGTGTCTTTTATCTGTCACGATTGGCATAAAAATAAATGTCTTTGAAAATGATATGAAGGATTATACCTACATCTCATTTTTATTTAAGCAAATCGTTTTCGAGATATCAGCTCTCGAAGTCTGAAAAATGTGTCCCCTCCCTCTACTTTTTAAACTACGCGATATAAAATTCAAAAAAAATATATGTTATGCACATTAATAAGCTCTATCAACGATTTTTGGTTTGATTAAATTATCTCCTATAGTTTTTGAGGTAGGTTGATTTAACTGTATTTTTTTAATAATAAATTGATAATGGTACGGATTTACGGAACCCTTCGCGCGCGAGTCCGACTCGCACTTCGCCGGTTTTCTTTCCTAACAGGTTGAGTTTGGGCAGCAAAAAAAATACGTGTCCGTTATTTTAGACTACTCTATAACATTATATTATATCAAAATGAATCAAATCGAAGTCGGACAGTTGGGTACCCTAACCTTCCTTGTTAGAGTTGCGCGTGCAATTAAATTTGCCCCGTGACGTACAACACATGCGCGAGCGCGAGCGGTGATGCATTTCCAGCTCGCGGAGGTCGCCTCGCCCGCTCGGCGGCGGCGCCTCGTTGCCAGGTCTCTCGATCAGCTTTCCGCGTGAAGAAGGTGAAAAAGGTCGTACGTACATTTATTAAGTACCCACTATGTACCACATCTATTTGGGAAATTATTTTAGGTCTGTAAGGGCATCAGTTACCAGATTTAAAGTAATTAGAAGGCCTTAGAATACCTTCCTTCGATTTTAAATTAATGAAGATTAGCGTTTACAGTTTTTAGAAAAAATATACAGGATCCTGTTTCTATTCAGGATAAAAAGTTTGTACCTATAGGACCAAGTTTTTAGACCAATCGATTCCATTCCTACCAATAGTTTCCCAATAATAGGTTCCAATTCAACTTACGGCAATGTACAAAAAAGCCAAAAATGAAAGAAAACCGTTCATACATTTACAATGGGAATAAATGAAATTTTAATTACATTAACTGTCACGCTAATTAATGTTGCCAATGTTTTCATACAATATTATTGTCATTTAGCATAGGAGGACTAATTAGTGAAAGTAATATCAAGAAATAACTAAGTCCATATCACACATCACATAATAACCTGAATATTACCGAATAACCTAGTTTTACATGGTCAATAAAAGTATTTATACCTACACAATAAAATTAAAATAACAGTGAATCTATCTAAAAGTAGTCTCCGTAATTTATCATCCATCACAGTTTATTTCGATATAATTTATTGAAGCTATTCAATCGACAAACAATTGATGTCTCTCCAGTTTTGCCAATGCGATTTTAAGGCCCGTCTCTCACGAGGCGACGCTCAAGCGATTTGCGCTTCATACCCGTATCCTACACGTCGCTTGTGAGGATCTGAGGATCCGCCATATATATTGATTTACGACCTTGCACACACGACGAGACACGAGACGCGTTGACGACGCGTTTTATATCATATATCAGTCGCTCGCTACTGTCGTGCTGGTCGCACGCTATTCGAGTCGCATACGCGTTGCAGACGAAATAGCGGCGGCGGCGGAACTTTTTAATGTTAATTTCGTACAGGAGGTGGAAAAATATGCATGTTTGTACAATTATAAGATAAGCTGCCAGAGTATGTCAGGAAAAAGTATGTAACAGAAAAGTCGTGGATTGAGATTGGAAAAAAAACTTAAATTATTAAAAGGTATACGGATGCATCCAGAATCATTTTTTATATT
>JALPQI010004153.1:0-67203 GCA_025490895.1 Thaumatotibia leucotreta | reverse complement strand
GGTGATTTTGAGTGTGATTTTGTCCCGTGACTATTTAACAATTAAATTTTATTTGAAATTTAACTCGTGTTAATGTTATACCTAACCAATGTAGGTAGGTAACCATAACAAAATGTGTACCTACTAGTCGATTGGCATCTGATTAAGGCTCATTTGATACAAACTGAGACAAAGGCCAGGAACGGCCTACGTGGGCAGAAATGGCCCCAAATTGACCCACGAAGGACAGTACTGTTGAACTTAACGAATACATATGCTTTGTACACTCAGCAAAAGATGTAGTCCACTTTCCGCCCCTAATCACTGGTAATAACGTCGAAAACTCATAGACCACATTTTTTTGTTTTTTTTTACCACAGTTTTCTACATTTGGACAAAGTAATGAGATCTTCATTTGCTATTATTTAAAAAAAGTCCTGCTGAGTTTCTTGCCGGATACTTCTCAGGAACAGTGGCGTAGGGTTAGAACCGGAGGTAGTTTTTTTTTTCTCAGATTGTCTGAATCAATCGACAGAGACAAATCCCCGAAATTTACGAACTTTAGTGTTCGTGGTACAGTACCTACCTACGACTTTGCAAGTAAAGGTAGTGTAATAGTGTTAGGTTTTACTCGGCACGTACGTACGTAACCTAATGTATTATTTATTTTAAAATTCATGGTACCACTTCTGTACAAAGCAAAGGTACAAAGGAACAAAGCCCAATTTAGTATAATAAATATAAAGCCTCTTAAACTAAACTTACGCATTGATAGCTATATTAACTACGAAATAAACCTGTGCTGCAAACTACGTATTACCATACTTGTCCACGGCAGCGCCATATTCGGGTAAATTACCGTCATTTCGTCACTACTTAAAAATGCCAATACTCTTATCTTGGCGACTAAAACAATGTAGGTAGTTATCGTATAAGCGCGTGTGTCTGAGCGTTTCAACCGCCGTGACTTCGGTGGCAATCTTATTAAGGTGCGTTTAAACCAAAAGAGCATTCGCTGCAAGCGCGGATCCAGGGGGGGGGCAATGGGGGCACTTGCCCCCCCCTCACGCTGGACTTATGTATGGCTAGGTGGTGTTTGAAGTGTAAAATACTATCATATCATAGGGCAGTGCCCCCCTCCCCCTCAACGAAGTCCTGGATCCGCGCCTGATTCGCTGTTCTAGCGCCCGTTCTACGAAATCAACCAATCACGTGTTGTGTACCGATCGAATTTCGTAGAGTGGGAGGTTAGAACAGCGAATGCTCTTTTAGTTTAACCGCACCTTTACACGAATCCTGTGAGAGATGCAAGAACTTTTGGATATATTGGTAGAAGTAGTTGACAACTACCAATATTTATCCAAAAAATGTATGAGATACCCACGGAAATCGGGTAATAATGTTGCCACCGAAATCACGGCGATTGGAACGCTCTGAGAAATGCCCTGATAATCACCAAATAAAAAAAAAATTAAACCGGCTTCAACCTATTTCTCAAAGATCCCACCATCAGACCTCGATTTGGTGCCAACGGAACCATTTAGGGGTTATAAATGTTCGAAAAAAAATTAAAATCGGCAATCGGCAGACTGATAAACATAACCGATAAGGTTTCCGTTCTTTGCCATTTGGCTAAGGAACCTTAAAACTATTGATTTAGATAAATAAATATCTTGGGATACACAGACAGCGACGACCAATAAACAAATATTTGTGATAAATTTTAAGTCAGCTGTATCAGTTCACAAAAAAGCGAATACCAAATGAGGTCATGAACCCGTCAAAATCGATTCATAGAAAACAGGAAATCTAATACACTAGAATAATCAAGATTAAATAAACATAAAAGGTCCATGCACGTGCAGGTTTTCTTTGTCTAGCACAAGTAATTCGATAATCTTTAATCCTATGGACGAAAACAAGGTATATTGGGGTAAACTAATTTATCAGAAGAACTAATTTATAGACATTTGGTACCCCATGGTCGTATCATGAGTTGGAAAGTAAAAGATACGTTAGGTTTTATTGGATACGTAAAGGTGCATTCAGACCAAACGAGCATTCGCTATTCTAACCCCCTACTCTACGAAATTCAATCGTTACACAAAACGTGATTCGTTGATTTCGTAGAGTGGGGGATAGAATACGAATGCTCGTTTGGTTTGAATGCACCTTTATGCATTCTATCGCGCTCGCTCTGGCATATTGGAGCGAGCGCGATGGCCTGCTTTACGTATCGAGTAAAACCTAACGTTACCGATACTTACAAAGTCATGGTACGGCTGCCGATTCCCTTTATAAGTAAATTTACTAAAGCTGGCACAAATGGATTGATTAAGTAACAGAAATTATCCATGTGTGGATGTCAAAATGACAGTATATACAGGTTGGTATAGGACGGCCGTACACAATGATAGATGTCATTTATTTAATTCATTCCATTCTTGCCAGCATTAGTGAATTTACCTACAGCGTGTGTATTTGATACGGGCGAATATTTTAGTGGCGATTACTATCGGACCTAGGGAACCTATTTACATAAATTTATTTTAGAAATTAAGGTTTTTTTTTTTCATACAAAATAATTGAGCCCGCAATGTATTGCATCCACTGGTAGCCACGTTACATAAGTATCTAAACGTCATACGAGTCTCATGTCAGTTGGCCGGCATACATTGCTGCTGGGTTGCACTTTAAAAAAATCATTACACCTAATCAACAACAAAATTTAACGAAATGGTTATCTTATACGACTCGTAGGATCAGATATTATAGCTGGATTAATTATTCGCCCGTATCAAATACCCACGCTGTATACTTGCCACCTCATGGTATAGCTTACAGTTTATATTTTCTTAACAAAATTGACGTATAGTTGCCGTCTAAATATTGACGTTTGGTACCCCATCACAACTCTGGGCACGTACATGAACGAGTATTTGAACGACGTGACTCACACCTGTTCGAATCTCATTCCAATCAGCAGCCTACATTTTTTAGGGTTCCGGCTAAGGTTACTAGCCTTGTGCCAATCTGCCACATTCCTAGTATCAAGTACTACACACACAGACGATTTTCGCGATTAAACTATCCTTTGTCCTTTCTAGGGTGTCAAAACTATCTTCATACCAAATTTTAACAAAATCTTTTCAAAATTATTTGACACAATTTTAATAAAAAAATTACAATATCGTCCCACAAAACTGTTACAACAGTTTGACTGTGGGAGCGGCAGCCTCTTAATTAATTGTTTTGACACTTCTGACTGGGATATAATCGAACTGATTGTACTTATGTCCGTACTTGTACTCGTACGTATGTCCAAGGCAGCGGTGAGATAGTAAAGGATTACTAACGAGATTCTGTTAGTTACGAGTAAGTAGTTGTTACTATAGTTCTTTAATGTTAAATATGAAAAATAATAATTTGACATGTAAAATATTTATATTTTATCAATAAAAGTTTGTTTGATTAGGTAATTGATGCGAACAACGTTTTTCATCAACTAGCGAGCAAAAATATAAGATTTATCACAAAATATCATTAAGAAACGCACTAAAAATTCTATAATTCGTGTTATCAATACACGATATATAAATAATTATGTCCATTAAAATCATGAAACTTAATCAATGAAATGATATCTACGGAACCCTTTTTCTTACGAACTTGAATAGTTTCCATGCCTTCTGTTTTTGCTGATTCTTATTAGGTTTTTTGCTTGTAATAGAATTTAATAGATCGACCACTTGCGTGCTATAACAATACGTAATAACTTCTATAGGTACCCGCCTAATGTTTATATGTGTACCTTGACTCAGTTTTAAGGCAAATATGGTAATAAATCTTGTTAAATCGTTCTTTTGTTCTGGATGATTATTCTAGTACAGTCAAGGAAATGTATTTGTGTAAATTGTGTACAGTCGACGTCAAAGATAGGTATTATTACAGTTTAAGTGCCAAAAATATATTTTCTTAACCAGTGCGGAAAAACAAACTTTGCGCACGCTTCGCGCGCGGTAATTTCTCTTTTTGACGCACTTGTTATGAAAAAAATCGGTAACTCGGGTGATTGTCGCCCTCGTTTCACTCGGGCTCCAACTTTCACCCTCGCCGAAAGTTTTCCCGCACTAGTTAGGAAATGTACTATTACACGTCCTTAATGTCAAGGCAATAAAGTCGTGTAAATATATGTTCAGCACTTAAATCGTAATATCTTTGACGTCGACTGTACCATTTCGTATTATGTCATAATAGTAAAATCATATGAGATTTCTATCACCTTTCATATCGATTGCCTCTGTGACAAAGTCAAAATTGGGTGAATATCCGAGCGTTTCATCCGCCTAATTTTGGTGGCATCATTTTTGCCAAAGTTTCTAAACATCTCAATGTTATACCTACTTCTTCATTTGTATAAAGGTGCGTTCAAACCAAAAGAGCATTCGCTGTTCTATCCCCCGTTCTACGACATCAACCAATCACGTTTTGTGTAACGATAAATTTCGTAGAGTGGGGGGTTAGAATAGCGAATGCTCTTTTGCCGTGTCTTTACCGTGCCTCCTTCAAATGACAAAGTAGCAGTGGGGGATAGAATGAGCGAATTCTCGTTTGGTCTAAATGTACCTTTAGCCTCCTGCCTACATTACGCCAAAATTTGCCTAATCAAATTGGAAATTTGTCTAATTAACATACAGTTTAAAAATTGATTGAGGCTTATGTTCTTTGGGTAGGGTAGGGGTAGGACACATGTAGGCAGGAGATTAGACTGTGCGAGTATTGTCCATTTCGAATACGAAGGCCCGATTCCACTTGACAATATTATTAGGCGTCAACAATAGGATCAGTGATAACAAAAGATACCTAGCCGGACCCTTTTGTAGCGTGATATTTTTTGCATGCATCGGTGTACGATACGTGCCAATTTGTAGTGGACCAATTAAATGACAAAAGTTTCGAGTGGCATCGGGCCTTCGTATTTGAAATGGACTATACCAAAGCATTTCTTTCATACATTTGATCGCCACTGTCCGAGATGTGGTAATCATCATCATCATCATCATCTCAGCCATGAGACGTCCACTGCTGAACATAGGCCTCCCCTCTGGACCTCCACATGTACCGGTTAGAAGCGACCTGCATCCAGCGTGTCCCGGCGACCGTCATAAGGTCGTCTGTCCATCTTGTGGGTGGACGTCCTACGCTGCGTTTGCCTAGCCGTGGTCTCCACTCGAGCACTTTTCGACCCCATCGACAATCTGCTCTGCGTGCAATGTGGTAATGTCCAGGCATAATTAATGTTATTCTATACCTAAGTACACTAAGAACTGCCGAAGTCCCAGTGCGTATACATTGCAACCTTGTTAAGTTATGCCGTTCTGCATACGTAATGGGAGGTCTCATTCTAAGTGACACAATCTGACCTAACTTACGCCTTACCGCATCAACATAAGGTCTACCTATAGTGTTTTTATTCGTCTCAGCAGTTATTGTAGACACAAAATAACTTATGTAGGCAAGTGTCGACACCTTATATCACCGTGCGAACATCTGACCAGTATTACCTGGTAGAGCTTGGTTACAAAAATATAAGAAAAGTTGTGTGTATACAATTCGTCAGTAGACTCAAAAAAAAAGTAAATAAACCTTAAAACGTGCATTATTCGATAATGACGCACAAAGGTGCATTCAGTTCAGACCAAACGAGCATTCGCTATTCTATCCCCCCACGAACGAAATTCGATCGTTACACAAAACGTGATTCGTTGATTTCGTAGAGCGGGGGATAGAATAGCGAATGCTCGTTTGGTCTGAATGCACCTTAAGAAGTAAGAAGACAATCTTGGTTTTAATGCGAACTTAAAACCTTAAACCTTGAATTCACGTACATTTTTATAAAAATTATTGATATTTGTGTGTATTAAACGTCAAAATGTATTTGCGAAAAAAAAAATCGCAATCCGCATATTTAGAGGATCTTTCTCTGTCACTCCAACGAAGTCGTCATTAGAGTGAGAAAGACAAAGTTCGTGGTAGGGCCGCAGGATAGGTGTCAAAGACGTCGAATGCTATGAAAAGTCAGCCATATTTGCTTAAAATGTAACTTATGGTGTTTTAAATTAAGATGGCATATTACGAATGAAAAATCCCCTGGGTAAACGACATTCGAAAGATTGCGGGACACTTCTGGGTTAGATTGGCTCAGGACGGGGGTGGCGTACTAGAAGAGGCCTATGCCCAGTTGTGGACGATAACTGGCTGAAATGATGATGATGATGATATCTTATTCAGGTAAGGTGAAATAGTGTTTCGTTAGTTGGGATAGAAAATTTCCGCCGCGTGAATTCGAGGGAAACAGCTAGTTAGAAGATAATGGTGGGAATCTTGTAATAGATATGTCGACATGTGAGGAAACGTGTGTATTTATTATCATTGGAGTAAAATCATGTATGTAATTATTGCGGTAGAATTAGAATTACATTCACGTAGTTTACGTAGCGAAAAAAAAAGTATGAAATCTTTGTAAATTAATAAATTTAAACTTTATATGCGTTTTTGTATTGTTAAGTCATAACTTTGACTTTGACATCAAAACTAACGAATGCTTAATTATTTTGTCGATACCGAGATGACTTCAATTAAGTTTTTTTAACCGGACGCCATTAAGTCATTAGTGAAAGTGAAAATGACCTTTACTTAAAAAAATCTACGTTTTATCCACAAAAATGAAGCGAAAATTACGAGCTATTCGCTCATTCTATCACCACTCTACGAAAATCGTACATTACACGTGATTCGTCGAAATTCGTTGATTTCGTAGAGTGGGGGTGGGGGATAGAATGAGCATTCGCTCGTTTGGTCTAAATCCACGTTTAGAAAAGAACTCATTTCATTCTTTATTACCTTCTAAAAGGCTCAAGTTCATTTACAAAAGGTTATTAATGTAGCTTACGATAACCATTCCTGGCTTGCTTGAAGAATTTCCAACTATATCCCGCAAAAAATCTAATTAAATGTGCCATCGTATCTGTCAATCATAAAGTTTTTGTCCATAAGTGATCACAATCAGAGGAATGACGTCATTAAAAACATAATCCAGTTGATCAAGATGAAACGTTTGGTTCGGGTTCATAAGATCCGGTTTAGTTTCGTGAAGACTTTTACCATCATTTCAAAATCATATCCCTTTCAAAAAGCTCTTTGTATCATCATCTTCATCATCATTTTAGCCAAAAGACGTCCACTGCTGAATATAGGCCTTTTGGACCCCCACACACAACGGTTAGAAGCGACCTGCATCCAGCGTCTCCCGGCGATCTCCATAAGGTCGTTTGTGGGTGGACGACTGGACGTCATACACATTTCGACCACATCATTGAGTACCTATTAAAATTATATTTCACGCCGAAGACTCACTTTGTAGAACGGGGTGCCGTTCTTCGTGGCTTGCCGTTGAGTGCCGCTAGTAGAGTGGCATTACCACTTTTTTTTAAGTCAAATTCTTTGTTTACCAAGTCACAGAATGTGGCCAATATTGTTTTCTTTCGAGGTACGTTTTTTGTGTTCATCATCTTTGGGCACTCGGGACTTCTGCAGCAAGAACACAACACATGAGTAGGGTAACTCCACTTTTGTCTTCTGACATTATGATCGTCACTTAAACGGCAGAAGACTTTTATAAGAAGAAATTTCGTAAATTCTAGAAATTTCCAAGATCTTCAAGATCCTTCGGATAATTTAAGTAAATGGTGCCATGTTGACAATCATACTGATTTGTGGGTAATTGAGTAAAAGTATCTAATTGACCTAACTCCTCATTATTGTTGCAGGTGAACTCAATGGCCTGAGAGTATGTTCCGGACGGCGTCAGTGGAAGGCTCCGCGCCGCGGACCCCCCCCGCCTACGCCCCGCACGCCTTCCCCCCTCGGTTCTTCCCCCCTCGCATCAGACCCCCGCCCCCTCAGTACTGCTTCGACGCCGCCAGGTTCGCCTGCGATGCCTCCAAGCCCCGCTACTTAGATGTCGAACGAGAAAGGCTGGTAACCAGATGGCTAGCAGAAGCGAACGAGGCATTGGTCAGGAGGGATCGCCCTCCAAGATACAAGCCTAGGAGTAGCGAACGCCGTCCGGATTACGTGGATAGGAGACCAGCTCCAGAATGGGCTGATAACTTTCTTCTTGGGAGGAGGAATGGTTCCGAGCCGGAAGAGGACTGCAGTGAAGTGATGACGTTGAAGGAATTTGTGGAGAAGTTTTCGCTTCCTCGGGTGGTGAGGTTTGAGGGTGAGGAGAGGCCGGTGCTGCTGTATCGGGTGCTGGAGGCGCATCGGAGGGTGGAGGCTGTGCCGCTGGCGGGGAAGAAGGGGAAGCTGGTGGGGAAGCCGCTGTATATACCCGATTCTTATGATGGTGAGTTGTTGTTTTAAGTACATTGAATCAGGCGTTACTTTGCAGAAGTCCATATTAACGGATGAACAATATTAGGTACTTTGCTCTTCCGCGATACAGAACGTGTATAGTGTAACCCGCTATAATAACTTGCGTATTTTTTGCATGCAATTAATTTTCCCACCCTCCCGCCGCAAAAATAAATACGCAAATAACTACGAGTATAACAAATCACCAATAATATATAGGTCACTAGATAAGTTCTGCAATATATTTGTATATGTTTGTTGATGTTTTTTCTTTAATGTATGGCTATTTGTTGTAGAACTTATCTAGTGATTTATGTACTATACTCGACACGTGTTTCGCCTCTCTACGAGGCATCATCAGGAGTTGACGATGTTGTCGGTCTGGTGTCTGGCAACGGAAAACGGATGAACGGAATTTCTAGACCAAGTCTTTGTACACGGGCTGTGCATTTGACTTTAGCCACACCGTCCGAACATGGCCAATGCCACCTGCCACTTATAGCCCACAAAGGTACTTCTTATCTCATCATCAGCTCATGTCAAAAGTGATTGCGAATGTCTAATAACCAGCCAACGAGTATAATACTAATTAAGCTCGAATGAAGAAATTACAACGAAACCTAGTGTCAATTGGGGTGTAATTATCTTGCAAAATGACGCCCATAGTGTTAACAATAGCAACCACAGATAACCTCGCTGCAGTATGGGAAGACACGACTAATTAGTCTAATTAAGTATTATGGACGGGTTTTCGTTGTGTTCATTGCAATTTGCAAAAATATCCTTCTCGAAATAAAAATAGTACAAGATTAGATTTCATTTGAAGATTTGTCTTGTCACCTGTGGACAATAGGGATCATATTATACGAGTATTATATCATTCATTTATTTGCAATGTTCATGTTCAAACATCGTCAAGAAATCCAATGTTCAATTATGTTCTTACAATTATAACTAGATAAATACATAGAAATATCCATAAGTAAGGATCTCAGCAATCATCATCATCATCATCATCTGAGCCATAAGACGTCCACTGCTGAACATAGGCCTCCCCTCCACATGTTTCGGTTAAATGCGACCTGAATCCAGCGTGTCCCGGCGACCTTCATAAGGTCACCTGTCCATTTTGTGGGTGGACGTCCTACGCTGTGTTTGCCTAGCCGTGGTCTCCACTCGAGTACTTTTCGACCACGATCTCAGCAATGCAAATCAATAATAAAACATAATAGTTTAACTTAAATTTTAATTTAAAACATAATAATTAGCATAATTAATGATGCGCACAGGCGTGGCGTGCGCGTTGTACTGTAGGAAATGCCATATTAGATGGCACACCGCTGCGTGTCTGCCATCGACTATGATATTCCCTACGCTACAACGCACAGTACGCTCACACATACGCACACGGGCACATGCTGCACACGAATCCGGTGTGGCTCGGCCTTTAAGATTTAATACATACATCATCAGCATATGATAGTCCACTGCTGGACGTAGGCCTCTCCTATTAACTATGCGTATAGACACATTAGGAGGTAAATGCCCATAATCACGCTGGGCAAGCGGATTGGCGATCGCAGTAATGTGTCCACTATGATGACGCTGCTGCCCATCATCGATCTTTTAACAAATAATCAGCGACACTTCAATCCCTTAGTCGACTCTTACGACACCCGCAGGAGGAGTTGGGGTGGTGGCAAATGTATTCTTACTGCCGTTACCACACGGTTTAATACCTTTTTGCCCTGGCCACGACATTGGTCTAAGGCGACCAGCGGCGAGCGAATCCATGAGTTGGAGCGGGATGCCGATATGGGTACGAGAGGGAGCACCATACGTTTTCCGCTAAGCCGGTCGCCTTAGACCGATGTCGTGGCCGCGGCGTTACAGTACTAGACCAGTGCATACCATAAAAAACAATATCCATACTGGTTTAGCCAACCTGTGGTCGGTAATGCCGCTTGAAAGACAATGGCTCTCTTACATAACTAATTGCTGTAAGAGTGTTCATTAAGCTCTCACGATGATGACCGTTCATTGATAATCGAGTGTTTGTACTCGATTGATAATTGTATGGAAAGATAATCATTTTCAAGTGCTTTTTGGTATTCCGTAGTAAACTAGGAACATAGTTTCGCCATGCTCGTCTGTTCGTCTAGGTTTTAAGGTGCATTTAGACCAAACGAGCATTCGCTCATTCTATACCCCACTCTACGAAATCAACGAATTTCGACGAATAACGTTTTGTGTAACGAATTTCGTAGAATGGGGGTTAGAATGAGGGAATGCTCGTTTGGTCTAAATGCACTTTAAGTAAAGTATAGTTTTGCCATGTCGGTCTGCGGACAAACATACTTACAGACGGACTGTATGTTTGTCCGCAACATAACTCAGTAGTCATTAGTACTAGGAATCTGCAATTAGTTACAAGTATACATATTAATCACGACGACAGAGTGGTAGAATATGTATAGAAAAAAATCTCTTTTGGGTACCTCCGATACACGTAAAGCGGGAATGTTTTATTTTTTATTTTGCTGTAAACCTATAGTGTGGGGTGTCTTTGAATAGTTCTTTCAATAGGTAATCATAAGGGTCCCATAATAATGTTTTTCTTTTAAGTCAATAATATGTTTTCGGAGATAACCACTCCAGAATTTTAAAAAATTATGCTCCTCCTCTAAGTTTTGATCTGTGGGTCCAAAGAATAAGAAAAAAACATGAATAGTGAGCTTATAAAATACTTATAAAATAATAATAAATATCTTGGGGACATCTTACACAAATCGAATTAGTCCCACTCCCACGGTATGCTCAATTAAGACTTGTGATGTGGGTACGAAGCGACGATATAATATATGTAATAGATAGATACATATAGATACTTAAATACATAGACAGCCATGACCAAGGAACAAATATTTGTGATAAATAAATACACAAATAAATTAAAGTATTTCGAACATTGCCTTTGCCCAGCAGTGGGACACCAGTATAGGCTAGGAAAAAAAAAATTTTCGAACATAATCTGTTCTGCCGTTTTTGAACAACTAGAGAACCCTACACTGAGCATGGCCCGACATGCCCTTGGCCGGTTTTTTTAACTCTTTGTGTGGTGATACCACTGGTGATAAGTAAACTTCCTTGTTAAAAAAAATATCACGCCCTTCAGTTAGATTAACATATAAATTATAGACACGTGTTTTTGTTTTGTCAATCGAACAAAAAATTGGTCAATACGACATAATGTACCTACTACATAATACAATTTAGTAAAAAAAATGAAGGGTCCACGGAAAAAACTTGTCCAGTGCTTAAAAAAAATCAAAGCAAATTCGCACCTTATTCTGTTAAAAGTAAGGTGGTTTTTCCTTCTGTAATTTAAATTGACTAGACATGTTTTTTCCGTGGACCCTTCAAATATACTCTAGCCAAAGCGAAAACACACGTGTTTCTTAACACGTTTTTGTAAGTTCTCATGGAAGCATTCTCAATGAGTACTTACTCTTAAATTCTCATGAAAATTCTCGGAAATTTCCGAGTACATTCCCGCAATTTTGTTCTGCAACTTGTACATTGTCAGCCTCCGTAGCCTAGTTGGTAGTGACCCTGCTTATGAAGCTGGAGGTTCCGGGGTCGAATCCCGGCGAGGGCATTATTTGTGTATTTATTTATCACAAATATTTGTTCCTTGGTCATGGCTGTCTATGTATTTAAGTATCTATATGTATCTATCTATTATATATCGTCGCCTAGTACCCACATCACAAGCCTTAATTGAGCTTACCGTGGGACTAGGTTGATTTGTGTAAGATGTCCCAAGATATTTATTATTTATTTATTATTGCTACCCCTGAGTGATGTGACAGAATAACAACAAAAATAAAAAGTGATTGACCCATAACAAGATTACCAGACTTTCTAAAATCAAGTTTACAGTATTTCATGATTAACAGTTTCGTCGAAAAAGACGAAAACAAACATGAAGCCTAAGCCTTCACGTTTCTAATTAATTTTCTGCCAAAGATGGTTAACTGCAGTACACTCGTGACCAAAAGTTTGGGGTCTGTAGTCATCTTATATAGAAAATGGTATTTATTTTACTGTATGCACGTATTTGTGGCTTTTGTAAAAAATTTGGTCAAAATTTGGTTTAACAAACTACATCCCCAAATAAACTTAACTTAAATAAAAATAATACTACCCTAAACAAATGTATACAATAATTATTGTTTATTTCTAAGCTATTGTTTATCTCGTATCAGCATTTATTCAGTAGGTTTAACAAACATACAGTTTAAGGTGCATTTAGACCAAACGAGCATTCGCTCATTCTATCCCCCACTCTACGAAATCAACTAATATCGACTAATCACGTTTTGTGGAATGAACGAATTTCATAGAGTGGGAATAGAATGAGCGAATGCTCGTTTGGTCTAAATGCACCTTTAGAATACATACTTTAGCTTAGGATAATAAAAATTATCCATGAAAAAAAAAAGAAATTGGTACAAATACCCGCATTCAATTTTCAATACTCCTTAACGCTTCTGGTGCATAGGTGCCCATAACGCTCGCATTATTGTGGCGTTGGATAGCTATGGCCCACCTTTGCACCAGTTTTACATTGTTTTTTAACCATATATGTATGTAGGTAGTTTGTATGATCGACTAACGTTCGTAACACAATTTGTGTTAGTTTTTTTTATTTGATTTGATGAATAAACTGACAAAGCGGCTTTATGGCGAACGACAAAGTGGGACGTTTTACTAAACTCACTCACATTTAAGCATTTTTTTTTATCAAGCCCTTCCTTATGTACGCTAAATATTTTTAATTATTTTTTAGATATTACCTATTGACATATTTCCACCATTTTCTATAAAAAGCTTAATTTCGAACTTGATTGTACAAGACGGCCTCATAGCAAGGCCGACTATTGTTCTATTTGATTGACTAGACCTGGTTCTTATTGCTTCGCAATAAGGTTTACATTAGAAATAGTTTCACGAATCATTGAATCAATGGTTGTTTTATGTATTGTATGGGCGGGAATTGATAGTTTTATTTTATGTCTTAATTCCGGATCGTCTTTCAGTCCGTTAGATTTTATACCGGTGATTTTATTACAATCGACAGGTTGACTTGTTTATTGGTTTCTTTATTTTAAACTATAAATAACATTATACTGAAACAATTAATAAATTACATCCTACTGCGACCATATATAACATGGACGTCTGACGCCAGCTCAAAAATGCCCCCTAAAACAATTGTTCAATTGGGCTAAGTTGGGCAGCACATAGCGCTTTTATACTTAATGTTTATAGAATATAGCCAATCAAAACTTTGATGTACCAATCACAACTATTTTTAAATGACGGCTTAAGTTTTTATAGTTTGATATTGAAATTCTTTACCGTGATGCATTGATTTAAGTAAAAGGGGTAGATGAGTGACGCTCATAGTTTGTCAACACGGCAAGCGATACCCGCACCCACACCGTTGCAAATACTACACACTACTGTAATGTCTATGTGCACAATGCGTAATAGAGATAAAATAATACGAAATATGCGGTTGTGCAAACGAGACCCCCATATTTTGCGCAATACACATAGAGCAACAGAGACATACATAGCAATTAGATCTTAGTGTAAGCAAGACATTATCTGCATATTCTTTCTAATCTTAATATTTCTAACAATCTCGCTACTCCTGGTACATCGCTTACCGAGTTTTGGGATTCGATATTGTCAATTTCAAGGGCTGACCTCTGGTTGCATACATTTACTACGGTCATTTGGGTCTACCTTATACTGGACCGACTATGACGCCCGTGGTATCATCGGAATTACGCCATTTACCTTTAGTTCGGTAGCGTCGGAAAACAAAGTCAATATCAATACGAGTAACATGTACCTACTCATTTCATGATGAAACAGAATTAAATGAAAGATGGTTTAATAGTGAAGATGGTGTAATCATTTATATAAAGGAATATTATTATTCTCTCCTTTATTCAAATATTTTCTTATATTATATGGGCTCAAATAAATGTAAAATAAGGTTATTATGTGACATATACAAAATTAACGATAAACAACACGAAGAATCTCAACAAATCAGAAAAAATATCGAAGACTTCCAACATGTTCATCGGTTCCCATTAAACAACGAAGTAAAAAAACAATAAAACAACAAAAGCTATAAATTAAGTTAGGTATGGTGTATGGATGGTCAAGGAATTTAAGTGAAGTACCATAGTGACAACGTACGAAAAGGCTCAAAAATATAAATTGATTTTAGAAATCAAATCATTAAGATACTCATATTTGATATTCCGGTCGATACTCTAGAATAGCTTTTCGTTATTTTGTCCGCTTAAACTAGTTTAATGTGTACTACCGACGACCTTTTTACAACACATTTGCGAAGAATAACTGACTTAAATTAACACTTTTACTAAGCCTTGTTGCTAGGTAATTACTACTTACTTAGATACTATCCGAAATTTACGTTCAGTCTTTTTATTTTATTCTTGTTCATTACTTTAAGGCCACAATTTACATAAAGGAAATAACAGAAAATACAACAAAATGTAAAGTATGTTTAACTTGGTCGGGTTATGTTATTACCACACTAGGACAGTAATGTAATGAAAAAGTACGGATATTGGATTATGAGCCATAAAGCGGTTCAATAATAACTACGTTACGAGCACGCTTGTTGAAAAAATAGTTGTGATTGGTCCATCAAAATTTTGATTGGCTATATTCTATAAATGTATTCAAGATAAAATAAAGTGCACAAAACCACGATTACCCGAAAGTACGGAATAGCGCCTTTTGTTATTCGTCGTCTGCCTTTGCTGGTAGTATAAATATGTTCCGGAATAAAATGTATGGAACATATTCTACTATGTTTGGTAGATGTCCACTCTGGGTCTTTTCTTTGCTTGCGTACGACTGCGATCCACTTATCTTTCCATAATTCGTCGGCAGGAAATCTGCTATGCTATTCTCTTGTAACGCTGCGTTCGTCAACGAGCTCGATGTCGAGACAGCCTTGTCTAAAATCCTAGCTGTTTGATTTGACATTAGGAATCGAGGCTGTGAGCGAGGTTGTGGGCGAGTTCGTCGCTGTTTTTCGTTAGAGAATACAAAGTTCATACATTAAACGTCAAACTTTCGACGCAATGTAGTTCCAGCTCACGCCGCATTCGTCGCCGAGCACTAGTGTCGTTTAAAGTACATTAGTGAATACCATTTTTAGGCTCGACGCTGCCGCAGCACTGACACAGCGCTGACAGCAAGGCGGTTTCCTTAGTGAATAACACTACTGTACGTGTATTAAATTTTTATGCTACAACCAAACCTAAACATACGTATAAGCTATTAATTTTATGTATAAAATAAATATTGCAAAATAGACTTTGTTACATTTGTTTTACTAGGAGCGCAGGAACTAAAAATACATGTTGATCAAAATTTATTTGCTGACGTTATTGCGTGACGATGTACGTGTTGCTCTCGTATATATTAGATATATATCTGTTTCTCTCACTCAAAAACAAGAATCATTTAAAATTTTAATTGCCTAAAAATATATTATTAAATTATAAACAGTACTTACGCATGAAAAGTGATTCCGTGAGTTTTGTTTTTATGCTTTGAGCTGTTAAAGCACTGAAAAAAGGCACAGCACGGCATGATTATCGCTTTTAAGCCAATATTCGTTACAGAGATTTTGGATCATGACAAGCTGTTGACACATGGGCTGCCATCACACGACTAATTCAAAACAGGTCCCGGGACCTGTATTCGATGGCACACTTTCGTGCGCCTGGTACCATATCTACCCCTTTTACTTAAATCAATGCCGTGATGCATTGAAGAGGGGGTGACACATGTCAACTAAAATTCAGGACCGTTTTTTAAAGGCAATTTAGTACTTATTGTGTGCGGCTTTCATGTTTTATTTGTTCATAGACATTCTAAAATAAATCAATATCTTGGGAACTAATAACCACTAGTTTAATAGTTAGTTAAGCTGATTAATTTCTCCATCCTAATTAGGAGAACTGTGAAATTAAAATATAATAAAACTAACTTGTCTGTTTGTTCCTAAAAATCTGAAGGTGCGTTCAAACCAAAAGAGCATTCGCTATTCTAACCCCCCACTCTACGAAATTCGATCGTTACACAAAACGTGATTGGTGGATTTCGTAGAACGGGCGATAGAACAGCGAATGCTCTTTTGGTTTGAACGCACCTTCACACAATACCTCTACAGCCTGTTCAGGCTTAGTTGTCCTATTTAATAAACAACATTCTGACCTAATAAAAGGTTTATTGACTTTTCGTACGATATGGAAGGAGTGTCCTCATTGTCGTCAGGTCGTCACGGTTGTCTTCAAAGGTGCGGTCATTTAGTCATCGAAGAACAAAGAATTCGTCACACCCTTAGAGATACATGGAACTTTAAGTTATGGAAGTGTGTTCCAAGTTTAAACTATTTATTATCAATTTGATTTGAAGAACACTCTATTCGAGACTAAAATGTCGATTTCATTTGATATAATCAAGCTGGTTTGATATAATCAACTGCAATGCATTTCGCGCCATCTCCAGATTATATAATTGGCCATACATTTATCACCACTCCATCTCTTCCCGCGGGTGTCGTAAGAGCCGACTAAGGGATTAAAAGAAAGAAAGAAAGAAAGAAAAACATTTATTTGTGATGCTTACAGTACAATCATAAACAAGACAACATAGGAAATAAAAAAAAAGTAAGTGGTGTGTGCATCACAAAATGGACCCAACTCAGCATAATAATATTGCCGACTAAGAAATTGGCGCTGGTCTTCCGTAGGGCCCATTCAGTGATCCTACGACAGATAACACAAAGAGTTTCAAACATTAAAAAAAGAAGTGTCACTGACTGAATAGTTTTGATACAAGATTGATAATGGGCAGCATCACCATCATAGTGGACACATTATTACTGAGATCGCCAATCCGTTTGCCCAGCTTGGAGATTTTAAGCATTTACCTCCTAATGCGTCTATTCGGAGAGGCCTACGTCCAGCAGTGAACTTGAGATAGGCTGATGATGACGTGAGGACAACGACTGACCATAATAATAATAAATATGCTTTGCACCACAAAGAAAGAAAACAAAACACAGAACAATTAAATACCTACAAAGGTATACTCCATTTCAAATACCATGGCCCGATGCCACATAAAACTTTGCAGTGGCAGCAATAGACCATAATAAATCTCATAACTCTGAACTTTCTCTTCATCTTTTTGTGAAAAACTAAAAAATTGGAACAGAAAGTTATTTCGTATACAATAGGCTTTTAGCCCTTGTGTTAAAAGTAAAAGCCCTTTGACACTAATGACCGGTTACGTGAACGAAAGTGTCCATCTTTTGTGAAATAAGGTCATTGAAGCTATTACAGTGACAATAGGCATAATGTGTTATGCTGGCTACCTACTGTTTTTGTCAAGATAGAAATATGTAAATTATAAATATTGGATGAAAAGCGATGCCTACTGGAAACAGTAAAGAATAGGAAAGGAACGATGAGCTTCTTTCTGAATATCCTAGAGGAGAAGATCGAGGGTAAGAGAAGTAGACGAAGGCCAAGAATTACATACCTCAGCCAATTAAAGGAAAAAGTAGCTGTCGAGTCGTACTCGTACTAGTCGTACTCAAATGTCAAAAGGCTTGCACAGAATGAGAAGAATGGCGATTACTCCACCGACAAGAGCGTAAGTCTTAAGTAATGATGATGATAAATATTGGATGTCATATAAAAAAGAAAAAAAGACCAATATCACCAACGTCCGAGATAAGAATCGAACCCACGTGCTTAGCTATCGCGACTGATACCTGCACCGCTCGGCCACTCGGTCTTAGCAACCACCAGTAATAACAATAAATAAAAAAAACGATGAAAACGGATAAACTCGCGAGTTTATCCGTTTTCATAGTTTTATTTCATGAGTAATCCTCGCTGTAACCGAAGAAAATATTAATAAATAAAAAATTGTCAAACATTATAAACAATTTCAAAGATGCCACCTGCCATAGGTACCTCAAGTGACCTCTGCCACACCCCCCCTCTTGTCCCCAAAACTCCGGAACAATATACCATATTCGCCTTGAGCCCAGCGTGGGAGACCCGGCCCATTACCGCAGACCTTACTCGGAGGACCACTGACCTCACAGTACTCTTGACAACAGTATTTTAACAGAACGTTTAATTGAATTTGAACTTTCGTGAGACATAATAATAATGTTGATTCGATGATCATAGTCCCGATAGTCGTTACAGCGAACGGTTTAATAGTGAAGAGTCTCGACCAACATCTTAAGAGTCTCTCGCTAGAGGGCTGGATCAAGGGTCAGATGCAGAAGGCGGTAGTCCTGGACACGGCGCGGATAGTCTGTCGGTTCCTCTCTCTGCGACCTTAACCACCGGCAGCTTGGGCCCGCCCCGTTGCCGGCGGCATCCTAGGTTAGGTTTTTAGAATGTGTTTATATTTTGTATAGGTTTTGTATGTTGTATTGTATTTTACCTAATAATAATAACTGTTCCGTCACCACACGGCTCTCATAAATATGTTACGAGGTTCTTATTACACAGAACCATTTACTTACAAAACCAATTACCTTATTATTCCTCTGACTATACAGCACTACTTTTCTTCTCAAGACGTCTGTTTGACAAATGTCAAAACAATATGTTTGTTGCATTCAAAATACTGTTTCTACTTTAACTGTGCATCTTTTATAAGCGCACGTACATTTACCTGTTCATATAGTATGGAATAACAAGTGTGTCGTCTATCGGAATGCCGATGCATTTGAAATGTTAATACTTATTAATGGTAATTAATATGTACATTTAAATGGACGTCGTAATGTGAGTTTTTGTTATGATCCTTGTGCGTTTATCTTAATTGGTAATATACTGCGTGTAAATTAAATTCGGGCGTTAAATTGAACCAGCGGCCCTACCAACAACTTCGAAAACCGAAAATTTCGAGGATTTGTTTCAATTACTGTTATGAAGCCTTCGATGGAGTGAGAAAGACAAATCTTTGACATTTACGAATTTCGTAGTATTTTTACTTTCATAGTATTAATTAGATTAATCATTCCTTAAATACTTAAAACAAGCCACCTCAACTCAACTCTTCCCGCCGGTGTCGTAAGATAAGAGTCGACTAAGGAATTGAAGGAACACTGACCATTCTTTCATAGAAGATTAATGATGGGCAGCAGCGTCATCATAGTGACACATTACTGCGATAGCCAATCCACTTGCCCAGCGAGGCGATTATGGGCATTTACTATTTACATCCTAATACGCATGACCCCCACAAGGTGGACTGATTACCTGGTGAAGTTCGCAGGAGTCCGCTGGATGCGGGTGGCGCAGGACCGGTCATTGTGGCAATCTTTGGGGGAGGCCTATGTTCAGCAGTGGACGTCTTTCGGCTGATATGATGATGATGATGATGATGATGACGCATGGGTAATTGGAGAGGCCTAAAATACGTCTAACAGTAGACTGAGATAGGCTGATCATATGATGATGTGACGTGTTTTCATTCATACAAAAACATTGACTGATGCTAGAAGAATGAAAAAAAAAACTTCGTGAAAATCTTTGAATTAAAAAACTTTATAAAATCACTAAACGAATATTTTCTTAAAATGTTTACCGGTAATGCATAATCAAATGAAGGGTCCACGGAAAAAACATGTCCAGTACTTAAAAAAATCAGGGCAAATTCACACCTTATTCTGTTAAAATTAAAAGTAAGGTGGTTTTTCCTTCTGTAATTTGAATTGACTAGACATGTTCTTTCCGTGGACCCTTCAAATTAAGAAAATCGAAAATAAACTAGAAACAAAATGCTACTGATCGAAATACATAGTACATTACGATATAAGTGCGAAAAACGTGGAATTCGAAACGAGTGGCGATGTTTTAAAACACGACCGATAAGGAGTCGACACGAGTTAGGAATTTCGTTTTTGCACGTGTCTCGTACGACGTTTTCTGGTACAGATGGCCCTCCGAAGTTTTGGACTTGACGTAAAATGACCCACTTCTCGCACTAGAGCCTAAAAAGTACACCATCTGTACTAAAAATGACTTATCTTATATAAGACATGTGCCTAATAGTTTTATTCTAATATTTCGTCATACATGTTATCCTCTTAAGACAAGTACTCCTCGTACAATATTTTGTACATACTTATTGCATGCATTGTGCATATTCCGAAATTTTATTTGAGCTTTTATGAATGAAGAGAAAGTTCTTAAAAACTTTGCAAATATCACTAGGCTTTAGAAGGTTAAAGAAATGCTAACGAAAAAAATCTCCCGTATTAAACGTCAACCCTGTACACAATTGCCCGTTTAAACTTTAAAGGTAGATAAAACAGTAAAACGGAATTCACTTAGCATTACCTCATAACAATGTCCGTGCTGGGAACGAACCCGGGACCGTTAGGATTCATATTTCGAGTTCAGAGGTCGTTTGAATTGAAATCTTTGTTTAAATTTAAACTTAAGCCTGAGATTGTGTGATCACGACTATTCTTGTTTGAATTTACAGGAATTCTGTTACTTTTACGGCCTTAGCTCAAGTATGACAGTGTCTGTGGAGCTGGATGTCTCAGGTTCGAATCTCGGATAATACACCGTGTTTTTTTTAATTCCGTTAAATTTAACAGGCTGCTTGGTACGTTAATTGGAGCTATTCGGTATATTGCTTTTAGTCGAATTCGAAAAAAAAAATCCTTTTATACATATAATAAATGAAATGGTAAGTGTGAGACAACCTTAAGAATAAGATCTCAGGTGACTGACGGCACATGTCAAAATAAGTTTCATTAGGATGTAATAAAGGTTGCAATACACTTGTTCAGTCATTAAACTTATTTTTTGAATAGCTCAAAAACAGTTAGAGTTAAGACACGAGTTTCTTAGAGAAATTGATTATTTATGACCTAAATAAGCTTCCCCTTAATTTAACGGAAATCAATAAAAACACGGTGTATAAATTTTTGTAACTAAAATATTTGCGTCTAATCTAGCATGTCTGTCTTTCTAACAGACAGAGATGAATGGACGAATTTGCTGATTTCGTAGTTCGCTGTAGTAGACTAGAAGGCCTGTTGCCTCTCTCTCGTACTTATATATTCGAACATAAGTGTGACAGGGAGGCAGCATTTGAAGGGTCTACGGAAAAAAACATGTCTAATGCCTAAAAAAATCAGGGCAAATTCCCACCTTATTCTTTTAATAGTAAGGTGGTTTTAGCCGTGTGGTGACGGCAGTGAGAATACATTTGTCACCACCCCAACTTCTCCTGCGGGTGTCGTAAGAGTCGACTAAGGGATTGAAGTGTCACTGACCATTATTTGATAAAAGATTGATGATGGGTAACAGCGTCATCATAGTGGACACATTACTGCGATCGCCAATTCGCTTGCCCAGCGTGGCGATTATGGGCATTTACCTCCTAATGCGTCTATACGCATAGTTAATAGGAGAGGCCTACGTCCAGCAGTGGACTATCGTAGGCTGATGATGATGATGATGATGAATTTGAATTGACTAGACATGTTCTTTCCGTGGACCCTTTATTTGAATCCTTCGCGATAGGCCGTTATGTCATCAATAATCTTTAGCATGTACCAACCAATTGGAACCATGTCTAAGTACCGTTATTAAACAAATAGTGAGAAATATCATACTACTTATCATTTTGACATGGTCCTAGACTGGCCTAGGTTTCCAATTGGCTGAGTGTACAAAGTACAAACAAATACATTGAATGCTGACATGACAGTTGCATTATACAAACGATCGATTGTCTGACATACTAACAAATCTAACTGATTATACATGAACCTTATGCCCTTGTAATAAGGTCTAATGTTAGTCAGGCAAGCGTTCGGTTGTAGACAAAACAAATCGATTGTATCGAGTGATTCATTCGAGATGTGGAATTCGGCAGGGCTGTCGCAAAATGCTTTTTTTAAATATTTTCTTCGGTTACCGCGAGGACTACTCATAAAATAAAACTATGAAAACGGATAAACTCGCGTATATTCATCATCATCATCATCAGCCTATGATAGTCCACTGCTGGACGTAGGCCTCTCCATTAACTGCGTATAGACGCATTAGGTAAATGCCCATAATCGCCTCGCTGGGCAAGCGGATTGCCGATCGCAGTAATGTGCAGTATGATGACGCTGCTGCCCATCATCAATCTTTTATCAAATGATGGTCAGTGACACTTCGATCCCTTAGTCGACTCTTACGACACCCGCAGGAGGAGTTGGCGCGTATATTAATTAACTTTAATTTCATTCCGACGTTTCGAACACTTTTCAGGGGCGACCGCAGACCACGAACCCTGTAAAGTGTTCGAAACGTCGGAATGAAGTTAAAGTTAATTAATATACGTCTGGTTGATGTAACTAAAGACCGAAGAGCTGGCGACTTCCTCGCACAACGCATCAGTATTGCGATACAGCGAGGAAATGCCGCCAGCATCCTCGGTACAATGCCACAAGGGCCAATCTTAGATATAGGTTAGGTTAAGTAGATTAGTTAGATTTAATCTATGTACATAAATACACACAAACACTACAAAGAATACAGAAAGATAAACAACAAACTAGTTAATTATAGACAAACCACACGTATCAATTATGAAAATAACCTGCTGCAGGTTGGACCCAAACGTTTCTATTCCTACATAGGAAAACAGATAACTTCAAAGATTAGCACACCAACAGTACTGCAAAATAAGCAAGGACAAATGGTCACAGATTCCCACAAAATTGCCGAAACATTTGCTGACCAATTTGCTGGAGTGTTCCAAAGGGAACCGCCCAATCCTATACCCAACTTGGACCCATCTCTCAAAGTCATGGAAGCTGTTGAGGACCTAACTTTTTCCAGTCATAAAATACAACAAGTCATTAAAGAACTAAAATCTGACTCTTCACCAGGACCAGACGAAATTCCTGTTGCTGTTCTCAAAAACTGTAACCTGAATGAAACCTTATCAGTAATAATGCAGACCTCATATGACACAGGAATATTGCCAACCTCGTGGAAGATAGCCTCAGTGACACCCATCTTTAAAAAAGGAAATAAACTCGAACCCGCAAATTACAGACCCATAAGTTTAACAAGTGTAGTGTGCAAAATAATGGAGAAACTGGTTGTAAATCATCTTCGAAAATTTCTGGCAACGCACAAAATTATTAGTGACCAACAACATGGATTTTGTCCCCACCGCTCCACAATATCAAACCTGCTTTCATGCCTTGCTTCTTGGACGTACAGCTTCAACAATAAACATCCTGTAGATGTCATATATCTAGACTACGAAAAGGCCTTCGACAAGGTGCCGACGAATAGACTTCTCTGGAAACTAGAATTCATAGGAATACGAGGCAAACTACTTAAATGGATTGAGGATTTTCTTCGTCAAAGAACTTTTCGTGTAAGAGTGGGTGAAATCTTGTCCGGTCAACGAGATATCCATAGTGGCGTTCCGCAGGGCTCAGTACTAGGCCCAGTTTTGTACATTATCTACACATTTGACCTGCCTCACTGCCTACACTGCAACGTTAGCATATTTGCAGATGACACCAAAATTTTTGCAAACCCCTTGACAGACTACGATCAACTGCAAAGTGATTTAAACAAAATTGCGAATTGGTCTAAGGAATGGCTGATAAACCTGAATACCGATAAATGTACAGTACTACACATAGGGAACCAAAACCCTCACTTAATATATAAGCTTAATGGCGTGAATCTGCGGCCAGTTGAAAAACAAACTGACTTGGGAGTTATTATTGCTTCAAACTTGAAATGGGAAGACCACATAACAGTAATAGCAAAAAAACTAAACAGTTTTATTTATCTCATAAGGAAAGCATTTGGAATTCTCACACCCAATATGATGCTCAAGATTCTCAAAACTTACATAAGGCCAATACTGGAGTACGCTTTCCAAATCTGGAATCCTTATTTTGCAAAAGATATTGACTTACTGGAAAAGGTACAGCGTAGCTTCACTAAAATACCAAGACAGATCAAGAGACTACCATATGAAAAGAGATTGGAAGTGCTGAAGTTGACTTCTCTCAAGGAACGAAGAGATAGAGGAGACCTTATTGAAGTGTACAAAATACTGAATGGACACTATGATCTCCTAGACTTCATATCACTACTTAAAAGAGACACCAATACTCGGCTAAGAGGGCATCACTTAAAATTACAAAGACCATGCATATCAAGTAACAACCCGCATAAACACTTTTTTGCCAACCGAGTAGTCAGGCCTTGGAACAAATTACCAGAGGAAGTAGTTTCAGCACCCAACTTAAACATTTTTAAAAATAGACTTGATAAACATATTAATTTGAGATCAACCTAGAAGAGGATATCAGGATACGGGCTTACATCAGTTGTTTTTCAACTGTCTGCCTGAATTATAAATAATAATAAATAATAATAATAATAATGTAGGGTTGGGTCCCGTGGTACTAAAGAGCTCCTCCTCATTGACATGACCATTTGCCAGCAAGTCCGGCGTAACAAAGGGGCCCTCTCCGCTGCTTGGATTGACTACAAGAAGGCCTATGATTCGGTGCCTCATTCATGGTTGGGAAGGGTCTTGGAGTTGTATAAAGTTAATGCAACTTTAAGATCCTTTCTCGGCGCGTGTATGAGGCAGTGGACCACAGTCCTTCGTCAACCAGGAGGTGGAGATGGCTCCTCTGGTCCGCAGGACTTTATAAGGATCGAGCGAGGAATATTCCAGGGTGACAGTCTGAGTCCCTTATGGTTCTGCCTAGCTCTGAATCCCCTCAGCACACTGCTGAAGGATTCAGGACTAGGTTGCCGGCTTCGGAGAGAGGGTGAAGTCATTTCTCACCTTCTGTACATGGATGATCTCAAATTATTTGCGCCAAATAGCCAAGACTTGTTGGAGCTACTGCGAACCACAGAAGTTTTCAGTAGTGCCATCAAAATGGAGTTTGGTGTCGATAAGTGTGCGGTTATGCATGTACAGCGGGGGAAAGTAGTAAATTCAACAAATTTACAGCTTTCTGAGACAATGTCGTTCAGATCTATCTCGGAAGCAGAAACCTATAAATACCTTGGTATGTCACAGTCTTTGGGTATTGAAGATATGGGAATTAGACAGGCGGTGAAGGAGCGCTTTTTCAGCCGGCTCACAAAAGTACTTAACAGTCTCTTGTCAGGAGGCAACAAAGTGCGCGCCTTCAACGCCTGGGTAATGCCCATACTCATATACTCCTTTGGCGTACTAAGGTGGACTCAGACCGAGCTGGACGCCCTGGATCGAAGGGTCCGTACACTGCTCACCACACATCGAATGCTACACCCGCGCTCATCAGTTATGAGATTGTACATCCCGCGGAAATGTGGAGGCCGCGGCTTCTTAAATGCCAAAAACCTCCACAACCGCGAGGTGTACAATCTTAGAAACTATTTTCTTAACAATGAGTGCGGGATGCATCGAGATGTGGTGGCAGTAGATCGGAACCTCACGCCGCTCTCCTTGGCAAAAGAGAACTGGCGCAAACCTGTGGTACTAAGCACCGAGGACCGCAAGGCGGTATGGAAGAGCAAGGAGCTACACGGGCGGTTCTACAAGGCCCTCACGGGACCTGACGTAGATCTGCTCGCGTCGGTGAACTGGCTACGATTCGGGGACCTCTTCGGAGAAACCGAGGGTTTTGCCTGTGCAATTGCTGACGAGGTTATCATGACGAATAACTACCGGAAATATATCCTGAAGGACGGTACGGTCAACATTTGTCGGGCATGCCGCCGTCCCGGTGAGTCACTCAGGCATATTATTTCCGGTTGTTCTCAGATTGTTAACACCGAGTACTTGCACAGACACAACCTCGTAGCCAGGATTATACACCAGCAGCTTGCTCTTCAATACGGCCTCGTGGGTCTCGAAGTGCCTTACTATAAGTACACACCTGCGGCAGTTCTCGAAAATGGTCGTGCCACGCTCTATTGGGATCGATCTATCATCACGGACAGGACTATTGTAGCCAATAAGCCTGATATCGTGCTGATAGATCGATCCCAACGCCGGGCAATGCTCATCGACATCACCATCCCCCATGACGAGAACCTCGTGAAGGCCGAGAAGGACAAAGCCAGTAAGTACCTTGACTTGGCTCACGAGGTAACCGACATGTGGGAGGTTGATTCGGCGATCATTGTACCGATAGTTGTTTCTGCGAACGGTCTCATAGCGAAGAGTCTCGATCAACACCTCAAGAGGCTCTCGCTAGGTGGTTGGGTCAAGGGTCAGATGCAGAAGGCGGTAATCCTGGACACGGCGCGCATAGTCCGGCGGTTCCTCTCCCTGCAGCCCTAACCACCGGCAGCTTGGGCCCGCTCCGTTGCCGGCGGCTCTCTAGGTTAGGTTTTTTATATTATGTTTACATGTTTTGTATTGCTTTTGTATGTTTTATTTTATTTTACTTTTATAGACATATTGTAAAAAACCTAATCTAAGAAATGAATGAAATAATAATAATAATAATAATAAATTGTAGTTTTGAAAATAAATATATTAAAATATATATATATATATATACGCGAGTTTATCCGTTTTCATAGTTTTATTTCATGTCTTTTTTTATTGTGTTCCAAGTTCCGATTAGTACCTACCTAATAGTGTATAATGTTCATAAATAATCACCAAATTAAACATTTTAAAAACAGACTTCAACCGATTACTCCAAGATCCCCGATTTGTTTCCATCATTGGTTTCCTCAAATCCTACTTTCTGAATGCAAATTCTTGTTAATGAATGAAAATTACCAAAAGCGCTATACAGTATACATGTACCTATAACATTTGAAGAGATCCCTCGATTTCTCAAAGATTCCATCATCAGACCCCAACTTGGTGCCAACGGGACCATCTCGGGGTTATACATGTTCGATCACAAAAAAGAAATTAAAATCGGTTCACGAATCTCGGAGATATCGGGTAACATAACTACATTAACTACATACAACAAAAAAAATCAGTCGAATTTCGAACCTCATCCTTTTTAACCCTTTACCGCATGGATTTTTTGATGTGTTTGAAAAAAATATATGTAATTATAAATGAGAAATATAACCTTAGAAAAATAATGAAAAAAACATATAAATATTTTTAATTACTTTATTTTAGAAAAACAATTGCGGGCAAATCTGGAACAATATGCAATCTTGGCTAGAATCATGTACTAGACAGATTTGGAACAATATGAGGTCATGTCATGACCAGTATAATACCTATTGCCTAAAACGTAAAAAAAACTTCATATTCTAACAACAATATTTATACTGCCGCGACGTGTAGGTGTAAATACTCTAGTATCCTTGGCCATCAAAACTTCTGCCAAATTCAGCTTTAAGTCCAGTAAAGGCATATATGTATTTTCTCCTCTCTGTGACATGCTGCGCCTCCACAACAACCAGCTATTGACGCAACTTGGGTCTACTAAGTGGAAAAACAGCCTGTGGTGCCACTTTTTGCTCCTTACTTTTATTCTGTAAAATCCCAACATCGCGTCTAGAAGATCTACACGTCCCATGCATACAGTTCCAAATATGAAGATTAGTATTCGTTGACTAGACTGCATGTTGTGCCACATTTGTCTTAGTTCGAAAAGCCGTGAATGCATTATGTTCCGAATATGGAACAAAATTTAATTAAATAAATCAATGTAATGTAAATATAATTACTTACGTCGACTGCCGTAAAAATGTTGGGGATTCATGTCACTGTATACTAACAACTATAAATTCACCAAAACATTGATTTATGTTTAATAAAACTGCGTTCAAAAAACGGCTGCCTTGCTCTGTTCACAGAATCTCTGCAACTGACTTTCTACAATCATTTTTTGTAACATTGCGAAAGATTTAATGTTTAATAACTACCCTAATGGGTAATTTAAATATCTAGCTAGTATTTAAATGTAAATTTGATACACAGATAATGTGTTAAAATAGTGTAGTAGTTGAAAATATCGAGCGTCCCAAATTTGTCACGATATGCGGTAAAGGGTTAAACGGTTTTTATTAACTTCACCGCGTATCACCTGTCGTCGATGCTTCAAATCTTGTGATCGATTTTTCGACCACTTCTACTGCACCAAAATTAATGAAATTTGGAACTCGTGTCAAGTCCCCATGACAATGCAATATTATAATATTTGTATCCTTGTACCCTCAAAGCCTGATGCTGCAGACGTACTGCTTACCTTAACCGAGAGTGTTAGACACGTGAAAATGAAAGTATAGCATGTTTGGCATAATCAAATACTAACAGCCTGATCTTGACTTCCAACTCCTCACTCCTGATGCTGCAGTACTGCCTATAATAACCGCAAGGTTTATCTTTTATCGATTTCTTGATTTTAAAGAAGTTCTTTAGATATTAAGTTGAAACATGCGAATTTAATACTAACGTCCAACTCCTCAGATCTGATACTCCAGTGTTACTGCCTACCACAACGGCTAGGTTTAGCGATCTGTAGATTTTGAAGTACTGCTTTAGACATTTGGTAGAAACATACGGATTTCATTACCATAATCATCATCATATCAGCCGAAAGACGTTCACTGGTGAATATAGGCCTCCCCCAAAGATTGCCACAAGGACCGGCCCTGTGCCACCCGCATCCAGTGACCTTCACCAGGTCATGAGTCCACCTTGTGGGGGGCCTACCCACGCTGCGCCTTCCGGTACGTGACCACCACTCGAAAAACTTACCGCCCCAACGGCCATCGGTTCCACGCGCGACGAGCCCCGCCCACTGCCACTTCAGTTTAGCGATTCGAAGAGCTATATCGGTTATTTTGGTTCTGCTGCGGATGGTCTTATTTCTAATCCAATATCGCAGAGAGACTCCTAGCATAGCCCTCTCCTCTGCCCTTTGGGTGATAGTGTGACAGCGTGAGTGGATCGCGTAGCATAGGGCGACCCGTCGGACCTTCGGCCCTCCAGCTGATAGAGTGACAGCGTGAGTGGACCGCGTAGGGCGAGCCGTTGGGCCTGCGGCCCTCCAGCTGATAGAGTGACAGCATGAGTGGACCGCGTAGGGCGACCCGTCGCGTCGGACCTTCGGCCCTCCAGCTGATAGAGTGACAGCGTGAGTAGACCGCGTAGGGCGAGCCGTTGGGCCTGCGGCCCTCCAGCTGATAGAGTGACAGCGTGAGTGGACCGCGTAGGGCGAGCCGTTGGGCCTGCGGCCCTCCAGCTGATAGAGTGACAGCGTGAGTGGACCGCGTAGGGCGAGCCGTTGGGCCTGCGGCTCTCCAGCTGATAGAGTGACAGCGTGAGTGGACCGCGTAGGGCGAGCCGTTGGGCCTGCGGCCCTCCAGCTGATAGAGTGACAGCGTGAGTGGACCGCGTAGGGCGAGCCGTTGGGCCTGCGGCCCTCCAGCTGATAGAGTGACAGCGTGAGTGGATCGCGTAGGGTGAGCTGTCGGGCCTGCGGCCCTCCAGCTGATAGAGTGACAGCGTGAGTGGACCGCGTAGGGCGTGCCGTCGGGCCTGCGGCCCTCCAGCAGATAGTGTGACAGCGTGAGTGGACCGCGTAGGGCGAGCCGTTGGGCCTGCGGCCCTCCAGCTGATAGAGTGACAGCGTGAGTGGATCGCGTAGGGTGAGCTGTCGGGCCTGCGGCCCTCCAGCTGATAGAGTGACAGCGTGAGTGGACCGCGTAGGGCGTGCCGTCGGGCCTGCGGCCCTCCAGCAGATAGTGTGACAGCGTGAGTGGACCGCGTAGGGTGAGCCGTCGGGCCTCGCTTTAAACTTGATTTTCTCAATAAACCAAATTGATTGATATATTTCTTATTGTCAGATCTCTGTTATCTAAGGTATTGTATGAATAACACGTCCAGTTGAGACACTTCGGGCATTCAAGCCGACATTTTTTTAGTGTCGGATTTCAAAAAATATCTATTCAGCAGCGATTCCCCTCTCGTTACACATAAATGACATAAAATATTGTCCATTACGTTTACACATGTTTGTGCCGTGAGAGTTAAACGCTAGTATCCCTAATTGTATTGCATATTACAAACAACATCCTTTGATCTAGAATAAGTTGCACAAAAAACTTGAAAATAAAATAAGTAAAAAAAGTTTTAAGGTAAACGGTTTTTATTGCACCAAAAACTAGAAAATAAAAATTTGTTTTAACTAACCGTAGATGCTACTTTTTGTAGATTAGTCACGAGAAACTATTATCACTGTAGTCTTCCCAAGTCGGATGCTGAAAGCCACGTTTAGCCTCTATGTCAGTGGATTAAGCGTATCCTAATCGGAAACTTTTACCAAACTAAAATAAAAACGTGGGGCGTTATTATGAAGAAACATACAAGTTCAAAACATGTAATTGTAGCTTTAATTTTGCAATGATCATTCATCTGTTCCAACACTTCTACACATACAGTCAAATAACTTTTATCAAGGCCAGAACAAAACTTATTACTCTATAGCTGTCTTGATTTCTATGTGTGTTCTTAAATAACTATAGTGACTTAATCACAATTGCGTACGCCCCACGTTTTTATTTCAGTTTGGTAAAAGTTTCCGATTAGGATACGCTTAATCCACTGACATAGAGGCTAAACGTGGCTTTCAGCATCCGACTTGGGAAGACTACAGTGATAATAGTTTCTCGTGACTAATCTACAAAAAGTAGCATCTACGGTTAGTTACAACAAATTTTTATTTTCTAGTTTTTGGTGCAATAAAAACCGTTTACCTTAAAACTTTTTTTACTTATTTTATTTGAAGTCAGTTAAAAATTGCCAACCCTAGCTACAAGTGTAACCGATATGAGAAACGTTATATTCCGAACACGTGCTTATGTTTTGCTACGTCGATATCGATTGAATTGAATAGATCATTCGATCACTATTTATCAGCTTACTTGAACATTGATGTTTTTGCTAGTAAGGTGGAAGTACTAGTACCCGACGCTCGCTGTACGGTCGTAATAATATGTATGTATACGATTTTGATCCTTATGCCTTTGACATACATTCCGAAATGTATACATATTATTAGACGTGACTGTACCAATACTCGTCATCATAGCTTGAGTTGCCATCGATAAGATAAAATCAACTATTAGGGCATTTAAACGACGATTAATGTATGTGACTTTAATGCTTCATATCCCAACTTTGAAATAATTAGCTTTACCTAAATGATTTACATCATTTTAAGACAGGTTGACGTTTATTAGAACTGAGTGTTAATATTTCCAATGTCCCAATATGCGACATTGAAACTTGTACTGAAGTGCCATCTATTGGGACTGTCAGGAAAAGCACCTGACGCTTACATAAATATACAATGGGGTTGACTAAGAAAATTCGCTATTTTGAGAAATTTTGATATTGTCACCCTATAAAATAAATACTATTTAGCAATAACAAACTCCTCTCCCAAAACACATGACAATACTTTATGTAGATTTATATATGAGCAAAATATCGTGATTCAAATAAATATTCTCTGTTGACATGTTGCGCACTAGTACTTCCACCTTAGTGTATACGTATACTCAGTCATTTATGTTACAATTAATTTATTAATTATTTCCTCCGTAGCTCAAAAATGTCTAGATGAGCATCTTCTTATTGCATCCATTTTCATAATTTTGAATTTATGGGTATATTTTGCGTTATTTGTACTCAAGATCACGAGCTCCTTCGATCCCAAAAGAAAATAAAAATGTCCCAAAATTTCCACACATTTTTAATTTCCTCCTATGTTACCAACATACAAAGCGTATGGAAAATGGTAAACAAGGATCGGACAAACGCCCGTCAAAACTCATATGTATGTTTTTACATCAAAAATGCGTGGTTAAAATCTTTCGGGTTACAGTTCACGATGTATACAATTTGATAGGCCAGCCTTACACCTGTAAGTTCTTACGTAAGTTATAGGGACGGGGCTTTACTAAGGAATGAGATAGTGATATTCACCTCTCATTCCTTAGTATAGCTCCGTCCCTGTAACTTACGTAAGAACTTACAGGTGTACGAGCGCTCATACGCCAATGTTCGCATTAATATTATGCCATCATTTTGTAACTTGACAGTTCTTTGTCTGTCTGTCACAAACGCCCTAATCCATATTATAATGTGATTCAGGCCCATGGGCCAAGGCTTACTGTCAATGGAACGATGTTAAGGCCGTGTTACACCGTGCTTCCGCGTTTGACAGGACGTTAAGACATGCGTAGACGAATTGGCTGCTATTGTTTTATTGTCAATTAGCGATCCGCCCCTTCGTAAGAGTACAATACTGATACTAAAATCTTCCTATTGGATCACTCTATGTATAAAAAATATCGTAATCCGTGGCGTAGTTTAAAATATACAGTGTGTTTCCATGACCCGGGCTTTTACAAAAATGGGTAATAATACTCATTACTAGCAATCGTTTTCAACCATTAACATTTGACAAATAATTAAATTGACCGTACAATTTATTTTATTTCCTCCGAACGATCAATGTAACGCGTGTACTGCTTAGTTGTCAAACGTTGTGAGTGGCTGCGATCTGTCATTGCCGGTTCACTAATGTTTGGCAATCATTCATGGTTTACTAATGTTTGGCAAATAATTTTTCCCAAAGTATCACATCGCAAACTATTTTTCCCAAATTTTCATTTGGCAAAAATTCAATTGTCAAAACTACTTATCGCAATTTTACAGTTAGCAAGCCTTTTTGTTGGCAAGCGATTGTTAAGCAAAGAATTACTTGGTCGTTTTTATTTTCCCAAAATATTTTTTGGCAAATGCATCGTTTGGCGTAAAAATACTTATCCCAAAATATTGTATGGCATACGATTTATACCGCATATACAATATTACATCGCGACCAATTTTTCGCATAAAGTAATTTCGCCCAAAGATCATATTCCAATTTAATATTATGAAATCGTTTTATTTCCCAACTAAATGGATGGAAATCCTATCTTTGGGCTTGGTTTTTAATTGGAACTTTTTATAATACATATTTTCATGTAGTTGATGGTTTAGCTGGCATTTAGTTAACTAAATAATTACCAATGTTTTTGGGTATAGTTTTAGGCGAATTTTATATAGGTATGTTTATGTTTTTTTTTAAATAAAAGCTCACGCTTTTATATTATGTTGATACACAATTAAAAGTCGGGTTCTAAAGAGTAATTTAGATGAAACTGATGAGGGAACGTAATGCCGAGGGAATAACAAAACAGTCGGTTCTGGCACTCGCCGGCCGCTGCCGCGGCACGCTCGCTTCGCTCGCTCGGCTCGTGCGCTGTATGGTCGCAGTTTCACCTAACACTCCTCCTCGCTTCGCTCGTCGTCGTACCTAACGGTGGCTCTGGGATAGTTTTTTTACGAAAATGAAAATAAAAATATAGTTTTTTATCCGTGGCTATGTGTGCCTTCTTAGTACCTACCAATAAAAAATATGAATAGTGACCATTATGATGGATTTTATTTTCTCACTTCATTCATTATGATACCAATTATTCATGAAATACGTTTTTTGTTCCAGGCAAGTTCAAGCCAAGGGTTGTGCAAAAAAGTACGAAATTCCTGTATAGACCTACGAACTTTAAAATAATATTATCATTTGCCAGGCTTTTGCTATAAGTAGAGCTTGCGAAGTATCAAATTTGGGATTTTTTTTTGGATTTTAACTTTTGACAAAATAAAACATTTGCTTAATAAAATCTTGACGAAGTGAAACTTTGCAAAATAATAATTTGACCAAATGAATAAAATGAGAAATGTAACTTTGCTAAAGATTTGTTTGGGAAATGAGACTATTGCGATAAGTTATTTGGGAAGTCATATTTGGGAAACATAATTTGCCAAATGGCAGTACACCGTCATTGCCAAGTGCAAATTAACGATTCATTTTGAATTACAGTGCTCAATTAACTTTTCTTAGAAAGTTAATTACTTTTAAAATTAGCATTTTGAATCGAATAAAGTTCACGGTTTGTCTAGTAATCTGCATCGCATTCCTCGGTTTCGATAAAAGCCAGTATCATAGACACAGTATTACACACACTGTATAAGAGTGTTTTTTTAAGTGGTACAGTATGGGGTAATCGGAAACTATAGAAGATGCAGGGAAGCTGTCTAAGGAGACATTAGGTATTTTTTGGAGAAAACAATTTTGGCATAGTCAAAATTTTGGTCAAGTGTGAGTTGTATCTAAAAAATATAATGTTGATTATTTTTTGTTGACGCAGATCGACGTCATTTCGTGCGTTGACAATTTTATCGTATCTGATGAAAAAAAAATTGAACAGCAGAAGTTAGTCAAATTTAAGACAACGTCCCTGTATCTTCTATAGTTTCGGATTTCTCCCTCCCTCCTCACTTGAAAAAAAATACTCTGTATATAAGCATACAAGGGCATTTCTCCGAGCGTTTGAACCGCTGTGACTTCGGTGGCAACATTATTACGCGTTTTCCGAGGGTATCTCATTTTTTTTGGATATCTTGGTAGTTGTCAACTACGTCTACCAATATATCCAAAAGTTCTTGCATCTCTCACGGGATTCGTGTGATAAGGCTGCCACCGAAGTCACGGCGGTTGAAACGCTCGGAGAAATGGCCACAAGGGACAGACACCGAGGAGAGAAATTGATTTATACTATATGTAGGCTATCATATATTATTATAAATAGCAGATGACATTTACCAAAAAAAAACCTTATTCACGTTTATACGAACCTGACATAACATACATAGGTGTTAGCGACACGACGTCACGACCGATGAACGCCTAGAAATAAGATAAATCATGTAAATAAATGATCCTCACGTAATTAAGTTAGATATAAGTAATCAGTAATGTATAAGTAATTTCATGAACGCAAATGTATGAACGAACCTAGATCGTCGCCTATTGGCTGATATTAATCGCCTGAACTTAGCGTATAAGATTTAAAATGTCGCATTTTGTACTATGTATGAACCATTCGATACCTCGCTAGAACTTAATTTACGTAAGAAATGTAACTGTATAACCCGTTAAATATAGGTCAGTTACCTATTCAAATGATACAATGGACCCCTGGGTCAATAACCCAACGCAATGTTTAAAATAAAGGTTTTAACCCAAAACATTGCAGGTAGACCGGGAACAATAGAAGATCCGAGCGCCTATTGTTTAGAATGTAAACAACTCCGCATGTGTTTTTTGTTGCAAACGTTGGATAACCACGTGTAGTATTTATTTACAAACAATGATTGTAAACATTGCGGCATGGATTAATTAAAATTAGGTAAATGTGATTAGAACTTAGCGAAAGTAGGCTAGTATAAATCGACCAATGTGAAGTCCACCAATCAACGCGCAGCATTTACGGACCAACAGAATTAGTGAACGGAACAGACTGAGATTTCATGAAACAGAAATACGCTGCCTTTTGATTGGTCGACATGTTTTTATGATTGGCTGAAAATCACAGCCAGTGATGTATATATACGCGACGCGTTTTCTATGGAGCAGTGTCAAGCTGACCTCCACCAAGAGAGGAACAATAAAAAGAAGAAAAATGGAACCTGCCTATTAATCGGAAAAAGCCCTCCTGCCGCTCCAGCCCTCCTCATCAGTAGATCCGGCCTACGTGTATCCGAGCTCTGCCAACTGGAGCTGCCGATAGGAAATGTTGGGTACGCTGTACTCAACATTTTTGGTCCTTCGAGCGTCGGATAGCGAACCAGTCCGAACCTCTGCGAGCAACGTCAACCACTTCGGACCGAACTACGGATGGTTGACTCAGCGGATACACGCAGCGACCGATCTACTGAAACTCCGCATCGTGTTCCCGGACCCCTCAGACTGAAGCTGAGACATCGACTGCGTGCACGAACTCGGAACCTTAGCACCGCAGCGATGACGGGAAGAAGAATCACGACGAGATCAATGTCGTCGATTCACGACGATGAAGAACGAAGACGCTTTCTAGCGGCTGGAGCGGAGGCCGCCGAAATGAAACGAGCCAGGGCCTCGCGCACCGAGGACGAGCGCAGTACTGACGGCAGTGAGACCGGCGACGCACGTGGGCATATGGAGGGGAGCGAGCCATTAGCCCCGCCCACATCGCAACCGGCCGACGGGGGAACGCTTACACTCGAGCGAGCGCTAGAACATGCGCGCACAGTTAGTCGCCCGGCGCCCACGGCGCTGGACACACGTGCCGCAAGCGCTATAGCGCCAACGAGCGCGCCGAACGACGACTCCGTACGAACTTATACGGAACGGGAACTTCGCGAGGATGATCGGACACGACAAGTATCCTTCGCACCTCACCGAACAATAGAACCATGGAACAAAGGCATTGAACTTATGCAACAATTACGGGGAAAACAAAGAAGACTTCTAAGCGAAGCGGAAGCATTGAACAAAAAACTCGAAGCGTTGCGGCTGGGGATCGAGGCCGCGGAACCTGAGGCGCTTACGAGGAATTATGAACCTGAGGATTGGGCGTACGAGACACGCGAGCCGGCATCGAAACGTCGAGCACCGAACCTTGAACCACGCTCGATGTTCGAGACTCCGAGAACGAGGAGGCCTGCTGAACGATCGCCGAGCCCCGAACTAGAGAGGACCCGCGAACGGAAAAGGTCCCTCTCGCCTGAACCCGAACGAGCCTATGAACGTGAGAGGCCGTTCACCCCCGAACCGAAGACCTCCGCGAGAAGGAGGCAACAGTACTCGCGTTCGCCGAGTCCGGATGCGAGAACTCCAAGAACGCACATCTCGACACAGGAGAGCATCGCCGCCAGTATGTTCGAGATATTTGAGAAAATGCAGAGGGCTGCGAGACCTGCACCGAAAGAAATATACGAATTACCTGCTTTCTATGGTAATGTCAGCGAGTGGCGCAGTTTTTATAACACATACAACGAGACAGCGACAAGATACAAGTTCACCGAGTACGAGAACGTGGCGAGACTGCGAGTGGCGCTGAAAGGAGAAGCCAAGGCTTGCGTCCAGCACGTCCTGGCTACAGCTACTCGTCCAGACCTCATCATGCGCATATTGAAGAAACAGTACGGAAGGAGCGAAGTACTACTCGACCAAGCACTAGAAGACCTGCGTCGGCTGCCTACCGTCGGGCCGACAGCGCATGACCTAAATAACTTCGCAATCAAGATCGCAAACATAGTATCTACAGTTATGGACATCGACCGCCGTCACTACGCCGATAATCCCATGCTAATAAGGGAAATCACCGACCGCCTGAGCCCCCATCTACGAAGCCGATGGTGTGACTACGCCCGCGCACACCGCTACTCAGACGAAGCTGAAATAATCCAGCTGTCGGACTTCCTGATGTACGAGAGCGAGCAGGAAATGAAATACTCGCACGCCAGAGCCCCTCTAACATCGCGACGGACTGCTACCGCGACATCGAACTCCGTGTCAGCGCAGGCGCGGTATGAGCGCAACACGAACCGACCGGTTGCCCGCCCTGCTCTGTCCCAGTCGCGCTCGTCGCAGCCGTTGTCCTCGAAAGTGGTATATACCACGAACGCCACCACAAAGAACCCGCGCGCAATCTGCTTATATTGCGGAGGAACCCATGGAACGACAGATTGCCGCAAATTAGCTGCCCAACCCGTCGGAGCGAGATGGGACTGGGCGCGACTGAACAGGGTGTGTTTTCGCTGCCTCAACGACAAACATCAGCGCCAGTACTGCCGAGCGAAGAAATGCGACGTACCAGGCTGTCCGCATCCCCACCATCGCTTGCTACACGCGGATAAGCAAGAAGTACAGACTGAAGCCGCAGTACATCTCACTACGACCGCGCCGGTGTACTCTATAGGAGAGAGGACAGGCCACGCCCCCACCACGCGCGCGCCGCGCGCCATGCAGGCCGAGATAACACATGCACCGAACGAGCAGAATGAACCAGATACCGCTCGCATATACGTTACCTCGGGGATCGAACCTGCTAATGTGCTACTTAAAGTACTGCCCGTCACCGTGAGCGGCCCGGGCGGAGAAGCACACATCTTCGCGATGTTGGACGACGCCTCGACACTGAGCCTTATCGAGGAGGACATCGCCGAACAGATCGGATTGTCTGGCCCTGTTTCACCGCTATGCGTGCGCGGTATAGGCGATATCGCGCACCGAACGAACACAGCTACCGTTAAGGCGAAGATACGGTCAGCACGAGGCGGAACAGGCTACGACATCACGCTGCGAACAGTACGCGGAATCGGACTACGCAGCCAGATCATAAACAAAGCCGATATGATCAAGTACGAACATCTCAAGGACCTCGCCGATGAATGCTACACTACGGGAGTACCGCAAATGCTCATCGGAGGCGACCACTGGCAGCTATGCATACCGCACGAAATAAGGATGGCAGGCGAACTCGATCCCGCCGCCATACGCTGCCGCTTGGGATGGTGTTTCTTCGGATTTCGGCCGAAGATAATCAGAACGAACGAACAAGTTGTACTGCATTGTCGCATTGAACAAGATGAACTCGATGAACAATTAAAGAAACACTGGGCGATAGAAGCTTTGGGAGTTTCGAGCAAAGACAACGTCAAGCCCGCGGATCAACGAGCTGTCGACCTTTTCAATTCGAGCGTCGTGAAACATGAAGATCATTATGAAGTTGGACAGCTGTGGGCTACAGATGACGTCAAACTACCGGCCAGCTACACTACGGCGCATTCGCGGTTATTGAACCTTGAATCGCGAATGAGACGCGACCCGAAGTTCGCCGAAGATTACTGCAAGCAAATAAGAGCTTTAATCGAAAAGGGTTACGCCGTACGTTTGAACGAGCCGCCGGTCAGCGATCTTACCTTTTATCTACCGCATTTTCCTGTAGTTAACCTACAGAAGCAAAAAATGCGTGCTGTTTTCGATGCTGCGGCAAAATGTCAAGGGTTTTGTCTCAACGACTTCATTCTCTGCGGTCCAGACCTTCTTCAGAGCCTGCTGGGAATATTGCTGCGCTTCAGAGAGAATCCATTCGCCGTGACAGCGGACATTCAAGATATGTTCATGCGAATACATCTGAAGCACGAAGATCAAGCCAGCCAGCTATTCCTATGGAGGAATAACGAACGAGACCGCACGCCGCACATCTACAAGTTAACACGAGTGCTGTTCGGATGCGTGAGCAGCCCATGTTTAGCACATCTTGTACGCAACAAGAACGCCGAAGACAACCGAACGAGATACCCCGAGGCAGTCTATGATATCAAGAACAACCACTACATGGACGACTACGTGGCTAGCTATGAGACCGAGGAGGACTTGCATCGAACTGTCAAGCAAGTTCGCGAGTCACACGCCGAGGGAGGATTCAACCTGCGAGGCTTCGCTAGCAACAATCGTCAATTGATCGAAGAACTACCGAACGAACTGCGATCAAGCGAACCTACGACGATGCTAGGCGAAAAATCTCAGAAGGTGCTAGGCATGGTGTGGGACCCTAGCACAGACACGCTTAGCTTTAACACGAAGCTACTACGCGTGCCAGAAGACATTAAGAACTGCGATCGAGCGCCAACGAAGAGACAAGTCCTATCTACAGTTATGTCTGTCTACGACCCGCTAGGACTCATCGCGCAGTATGTGATCAGCGCTAAGATCTTGCTACAGCGTGTCTGGGCGAAGGGCACGCACTGGGATCAAGAATTAGAACGAGAAGACACCGAAGCATTTTTTCAGTGGCTGAAAGCCCTGAAATACATCGCCGAACTAAGAATACCTCGTCAGTACGACTCGCCGAGGGATCCGACACGTCGAACGCTGCACGTTTTCTCCGACGCAAGTACCGAAGCCTACTGCGCCGTGGCCTACTGGCGCACTGAAGTCGGAAACGACGTGCACGTCAGCCTAGCCGCAAGTCGAACGCGAGTCGCACCATTGAAGATATTATCGGTGCCAAGGATGGAGCTGAGCGCTGCTTTGATCGCCGCGCGCCTCGCTCAAACTATCCTGAGAGAACAGCGCTACACTGCAGATGACATCACATACTGGACGGATTCAAAAACTACGTTGTCATGGCTACGGGATGACGCACGACAATATCGACCGTTTGTCAGTCACCGCATAGCCGAGATCGCCGAACTTACAAGCCGACAATCGTGGAGATGGTTGCCGACTAATTTCAACGTAGCGGACGATGGAACGCGCTGTAAACCGAGCCAGCGCATCACCATCGACGAGCGGTGGTACCAAGGACCGGCATTTCTGCGGTTACCCGAACGAGATAGGCCACAGAACCCGAACGACGTCACCGCTACTGAAAGAGAGAACCTACCGGAACGCAAGAACATCAAGACCGCTATGACTCATGCTACACGACCAGAACGAGCCCCAGCATCAGTAATACCAGACACGGTGTGGGATCCTGGAACGCTGACGACAAGACCCAGCGAGAACCAACGACCACTTACACATGTCTCAGTGGACCCGAACGCGCCTGAGACTTTAACACCGAATCACTTCTTGTTACTGCGAGCTGCCAATCTTCCTATACTGGGACCCTGTTAAGAAGATGACAACAAGAAGTGGAGAACAGCCCAAGCCCTCGCCGACCACTTCTGGTCGCGATGGGTCAAAGAAGTCTACCCGCTACTAGCACCCCGCGGTTCTTCAGCCAGCGGCGGGCGTCAGATCCAGCCGGGAGACATCGTGATCATCGCGGACCCTAACGGCCCTCGCAATACGTGGCCGAAAGGGATCGTCGTGGCTACACACCGTGGACCAGACGGCAGAACACGCTCCGCTGACGTCAAGACCCTGCATGGCGTAATGCGGCGCCCCACCTGCAAGATAGCCGTCGTGGTGCCAGCCGGCGAGACGCAGAGCTGCGCTGCCCCCCAGAGCCCGACGACCGCATCAACGACGACTCCGTGATCGTGTCGCCTACCCATGCAACATGGCGTCTTGCGACGGAGGAGGACTAATGTTAGCGACACGACGTCACGACCGATGAACGCCTAGAAATAAGATAAATCATGTAAATAAATGATCCTCACGTAATTAAGTTAGATATAAGTAATCAGTAATGTATAAGTAATTTCATGAACGCAAATGTATGAACGAACCTAGATCGTCGCCTATTGGCTGATATTAATCGCCTGAACTTAGCGTATAAGATTTAAAATGTCGCATTTTGTACTATGTATGAACCATTCGATACCTCGCTAGAACTTAATTTACGTAAGAAATGTAACTGTATAACCCGTTAAATATAGGTCAGTTACCTATTCAAATGATACAATGGACCCCTGGGTCAATAACCCAACGCAATGTTTAAAATAAAGGTTTTAACCCAAAACATTGCAGGTAGACCGGGAACAATAGAAGATCCGAGCGCCTATTGTTTAGAATGTAAACAACTCCGCATGTGTTTTTTGTTGCAAACGTTGGATAACCACGTGTAGTATTTATTTACAAACAATGATTGTAAACATTGCGGCATGGATTAATTAAAATTAGGTAAATGTGATTAGAACTTAGCGAAAGTAGGCTAGTATAAATCGACCAATGTGAAGTCCACCAATCAACGCGCAGCATTTACGGACCAACAGAATTAGTGAACGGAACAGACTGAGATTTCATGAAACAGAAATACGCTGCCTTTTGATTGGTCGACATGTTTTTATGATTGGCTGAAAATCACAGCCAGTGATGTATATATACGCGACGCGTTTTCTATGGAGCAGTGTCAAGCTGACCTCCACCAAGAGAGGAACAATAAAAAGAAGAAAAATGGAACCTGCCTATTAATCGGAAAAAGCCCTCCTGCCGCTCCAGCCCTCCTCATCAGTAGATCCGGCCTACGTGTATCCGAGCTCTGCCAACTGGAGCTGCCGATAGGAAATGTTGGGTACGCTGTACTCAACAATAGGTATTATTATAATGAATATATATTCCATTCCATTGATATATATATTGATTGTATCTATATATATATATATATATATATATATATATATATATATATTATATATATATATAATATGGCCACTAAAATTAACTTGGAAAACAACCATGACTAAGGAATAAATATATGTGTTTAATAAATTGTATATGTTACTTGGTAGCAAACATTTACAGTTGTTATTGTATAATTATGTACATATAACAGACAAGGGGCCCGTTTCTCGAAAGCTTGTAACTTGTAATACAAGTGGAAGTCTCTTTTTAACACTAATATTAATTAGATAAGGACTTCCGCTTGTATTACAAGTTCCAAGCTTTCGAGAAATAGGCCCCAGGGATCGGAACCGATTTTTTTTCAAAACCTTGAAATAGCCAGGATACATAGTAAGTTGTGTAGCCAAATATTTTTAAATATTTTATAGTATTTATGTAACAGGCACTCAATATTTTATGTACTTATTAACTGCATCGTATTTTTCAATTACTCCATTGACAAACAATTTATATCTACGCCGAAGAACTAGAGAAGAGCTTGAGGTTCCGACTCAAGCTTCGCAGGCAGTCTCTAGGTACCCACCGACTTAGCTAAGGAGGCCGTCAAACAACCATTAACTAAAAATATCAGTTAAATTAGTAAGACAAGGCCTAAAACACGTTGATTGCAAGTCTGAGAACCAGAGACAATAGACCATAGCGTTGCGACATACAATAGCGCTGCGATTATGTCCTCCCTTGAGTGATCTATGCATTGTAAAGATAAGAGAATAATAAGGACTGACTGCTATCGCCAATCCGCTTGCCCAGCGTGGCGATTATGGGCATTTGCCTCCTAATGCGTTTATACGCATAGTTAATAGGAGAGGCCTACGTCCAGCTGTGGACTATCATGGGCTGATTATGATGATATGATGAAGGACTGACTTATTAGTAGAACTAGCGACCCGCCCCAGCTTCGCACGGGTACTATATCTATATAAAAACCTCTTGAATTACTCTACCTATTAAAAAAAATCATCAAAATCCGTTGCGTAGTTTTAAAGATTTAAGCGTACAAAGGGACATAGGGGCAGGAAAAGTGACTTTATTTTATACTATGTAGTGATTATAAATATTGGATGTCATATACCAAAGAAAAAACGACCAAGATCACCGACGTCCGAGGTGGGAATCGAACCCACGTGCTCAGCTTTCGCGTCGTATGTTGTATGTGGCTTTAATCAAAATGAATATTCAAGTAACTATTTCAAGTGGAGTAAGATCAGTGTTATACAATGTTTTTTTTCAATTTGACATGATCGTTTGACAGCCGAATATGTTTAATACATTTTAATCGTTTACTCGTTTAATCAGTGCAATTTGAATGAGTGATTAAAATATGTGTAGGTAAGTAATTATTATAATTAAAATTACTATAATTTCTTTCATTTTAATAATTATAAAATACCTGTGTATTTGTTTTTTCTGTCAACCATACTTTGCCACCACGCATTTTGCCGCACGTTGATAACGATCACTCTAATAACTTATAGGGTAAAGAGACTAGAGTTTCAGTCTTTATAGTATATTTGCTCTATGGTAGTTGATCTCTAGGATACATAGTAAGTTGTGTAGAATATGTCAAGGACATGGGTTTAGGGCTTCTCAGTTTCTCACGTTGAAATGTATAAAATTAGTAACTTTGTGCTAAATTGACTGGTTTTTCATTTAAACAACTAATTAAGATGGCGATTGGCTTTTGAAAAATCTCATCAGGTACGGAGTTAAACATGTCGAGCAGTTTTCGACTTAAAAATAGTAGGTACCTACATAATTTTTGTATGAATGAGTATCACGAGTTTTGTGCTTAAAACAATTAAGATGTCGAAGAAGAAGAAGGTAATTACAAATGTTATACATTGTGTCCACTATGATGACGCTGCTGGCCATCGTCAATCTTCCATAAATTAATAGTATGGCAATGACACTTTCTTCCCTTGATGACTATTTCTACACCCAGGGGAATTGTTTGGGTGGTGACAAATATAATTCTTACTGCCGTCACCACACGGCCAAGTACAAGTCATACTGAGCAATTTTTACGATTAGCCCAACCTGAAATCGCCAAAAAAAACTCTCCCATGTAAAAAATGAGATCACACAGCCAACTGGCATTAAATTTTTATTTATTTATACAAAAAATTGGAAGCCAAATCTGCGGCACTGGAAAAAGGACTCTCCTTTTTAAAAAGGGGAGTAAAGAAGAATTTGCAAGACACTAGGTACCTACCCCCAGGATACCCTAATAGGAGTATAGATAGTTCCGCGAGAGTTGAGGTCACGAACACATCAACATGTTATTTAACACACGGGGAATTTGAAATTAGTGTTCTATTTTCGTACTGACAGCAAACCCAATTGCAACTGCAAGATTGACCAAAAAGTTTGTTCAAGGGATTTGCCTTAATATTTTGACGCAAGTCATTCATTCATTCACTACATTTTTAGCAATTAGTACTTCCTTTGGATGTGTGTGTAATCAATGTAATCATTCACCTCAACTCTGGTGAAATTACCTATATGTAAATAAGTAAGTATGTAATACCAAAACAATATGGAATAATATGCAATACAAAAAGTCGGGGAAACCCTCTGATCGCATTGTCTGACCATCTGCATGGAACGATGCATTATGCAGATTCACTTTCCTTTTCTAACACATGCACATACCTGATTACTATACGAGTAGACTGCTATAGCGGCATACGGAGGATAGGTACGAATACGACGGGAGGACGCGACGACGCCCGAATAGTGTACGTACTTTTGTTTTTGCTCAAACATGTACCAAAACAGCTACATTTAGCGTTCTCGATGCAAAATCCATAAACAAATGAATGTCAGCAGTGTGCTGACTAGTGAAATGGCCGCCTTCCATTCATCCAGTGCATGTTTGAACACTTTTAATTTCTAAAGTACTTAAGGTATAACTGCAATTATGGTGTTTTCTCTAACAAGTTTTTTTTGCAAAGATAGGACCGATAACAAACGTATAAGTCCAGAAATACCTCATGCACCCCTATTCGTCTGTTTGAAATTTTGAAATTACCGCCATTTCATTATCGTTGGCACAAAAAAAATTGCATGGTAATTTATCGATGAAATTGTTTGTAGATTAAGCCCTTAAAAGCTCCGACACCGCTGACCAAACACCCTGTATACAACGGTTTTGGCATGATTAGATAGCTTGTAAAATTTAAATTGCCGAGAACATTATCTATAGAAGTTTAGCAATTTATGAAACTGCTTCTCGGTACAATCGCTAGTTTTAGCTATTAATATTCATAAAACATTTCACAATTGTCAGAACCTTTAGATTCGGATGTTTATCAATATCTCTATTGCATTTATTACACGATATTAACTGCCATTGATATCAAAAGTAATTTATTTTGATGGGGTCGTGCTTCGATCAGAATATTTATTCGTAATGATTCTATTTACATACTAGCACTTCCTTGTTTATATTTTTTATTGCGCACTTAGACCAAATGAGCCTTCGCTCATTCTATCCCCCACTCTATGAAATCAACGAATTTCGACGAATCACGTTTTGTGTAGCAAACGAATTTCGTAGAGTGGGGGATAGAATGAGCGAATGTTCGTTTGGTCTAAATGCACCTTAAGAACGAACATTTGACAGTTCAGAAATGACTCTTATATACACCGTGTTTTTATTGATTTCCATTAAATTTAAGGGAAGCTTATTTCGGTCGAAAATGATCAATTTCTCTCAGAAATAGTGTCTTAACTCTTACTGTTATTGAGTTATTAAAAAAATAAGTTTAAAGACTGAACAAGTGTATTGCAACCTTTATTACATTACATCCTAATGTTACTTATTTTGACATGTGCCGTCAGTAGCCGTCAGTCGCTTGAGATCTTGTTCTTAAAGTTCTCTCGATATTGACAAGCGACTAAAAAGATGCTACAATTATTTATTCGAAAACATAAATGCAAACAATAATATTAACCGGGAGTGATGTGAGGACGGGGGCGGCTGTCAGCTGAGTGTCGTTGCCGGTTTTTCGTTAATTTAAATAATTTTCTTGGTTATTTGCGATAATCCTGCTTATCTGTGTTTTTGGCCAAAATTAATACTTATGTAATTTATTTATTTCATATATTGTTGCTTTTCCAGACTTCGGGTAAGACGTATTATTTAGTTTATACAATAGAAATTTTCATCTAGAAGGGGGGTTGCCCATGGCAACCAAAACAACATCCTCATGAATGAGGATGTTGCTTTAAACCATGGGGAGCGGGGAAAGCCCAGTTTTTTAAATATTAGTTTATCTCAGCATGAACAATTCGAAAAATACCACCTATCTGGGATTTCCTCTTCCACCATGGAGCGTGTTCATATAAATCGGGATAGAGAAAATAGGAAGGAAATACATGAAAGAGATAAGAATGATAAGAACTTGAATAAGGACAAAGGAGCCAGGTCTAGATCCTCCAGCCCCTCCGACAGATGGTCGGATGTTTCTAATGTGGAATTTAATCAGACCCATTGCTCCACGGATGATAGTCAGTTACCTCCTGGTCAACAATCTCGTAACCAGTCTGTAATAAGTACTCCACCTGCTCATTTAATTCTGGAGTCTCATGAAAATAAAACTCCTTCTCAGACTCCTTCCTCTCCCCATACTCCAATTGGGCGTACCAATTACTCCAACAATGACCAGGGCCCCTTTTTGGTCTATGTTCAAAAAATTGAAATGACACAAGATTCAGGCACTACTCTACATCCTGTGACGTTTGGTCGGTTCTTAGAAAGTAGGAAACGGGAATTCCCTAATATTATAGAGGGATCGGTAAAAAGAATTGGGCGTAACCGAGTTTCACTTAGCTTCCATTCAGCTGCCGATGCCAACCATTTCCTGGAATCTACCACCTTATCCCATAGTAAGTTCAAAGCCTCTATCCCTTCCTTTAATGTAACAAGGATGGGTTTGGTGCGAGGAATCCCTGCTGATTGGTCTCCAGAGGATGTTCTTGATAACCTTAAGGTCCCCTTAAATTCGGGCGGTCCTGTCCCCATTAAAATAAGACGACTTAATTTCAAAAAAACTAAACCAGACGGTACATACACGTGGCTTCCTTCGGAAACAGTGATTGTCACTTTTGATGGTCAAATTTTGCCAAAAAGAGTTTTTCTATGTTTGAACTCTTTACCTGTTGAACAGTACAGTTACCCAACCATTCAATGTTTTAAATGCTGTCGTTACGGTCATACCAAGGAAAAATGTAGGTCCCTCCCTAGATGCTTCCGATGCGGAGGTGGTCATCAAGGTGACAATTGCAATGTGGATGGAGAACCTCAGCCATTCTGTTGCAATTGCCCTCGGGGATTGGGAGCTGGTCATTCTGCAAATAGCAAATCTTGTCCTGAATACATCCGCCAAACGAACATTAAAAAAACCATGGCCGATGAAAATATTTCTTATATTGAAGCATCTAATCGTCATGTTAAAGTTAGTCATCAATCATACGCCAACGTGACAGCTTCCACTTCCCATTCTCCTCAGACGTCCTACAAAAAAACTATTTTTCGCCAACCTCGGTCTCCTCCTCGGTTGGAAAAAGGCTATGACAAGAGGGCCCATGATTTACTGACAAGAGATCCAGTTATAGAATCTAGGCCTGTTTACCTTGATCAACAACCCCCAAAAACTCAACAATTAATTTCAGATCTCATAAAATCTATCACATCCCTTATTAAACTTTTTTCTCCTAACAATCCGTTGGCTAATCCAACTTTGATTTCCCACGTTGCACCTCCGATCTCATCTTTCATTTCATCTAGTCACAATGGACCAAGTAATTCTTCAATGGAATAGCCGAAGTATTTCCAATAAAAAACAAGAAATATTATATATTACCTCCAATTTTGTTTGTAAATATAATAAATTAAAACTTTGATTTTATTTTTCTTTCTTCCTTCTGCTTTTCTTTCTTTTTTTTAATATATATATATTATTGTATTTGTTTTTGACTGTACATAAACATGATACATGTATTTATTTTTATTTATCGTCGTCTTGGAAATAGCAACAATTCTTATTTCTATTATTCTATTTCGTTATGATTATCTCACGACATGACGCTGGCTAATCGTCAGAAAGCCAAAAAAAAAAAAAAAAAAAAAAAAGTTCTCTCACACTTGCCATTACAATTATTATGTATGAAAAAGAAAAAAATATACGAAATTAACAAAAGCCGATATACTAGGCAACTTATATTAGTGTCCCAAATATCCTGTCCAATTTAACGGAAATCAATAAAAACACGGTGTAGGTATAAGACGTTAAGTCTAGCGATACATATTTATGCTCGACAGTCAGTAGAAATAGAAATAAGTTTATTCGTAGCACACACAAAATACAGAGACGAAAAAATAAATATTATACAAATAAGAACGTTTAAGCTACGAAATGGCCTCATCTCAGCATTTTGCTAGCGAGTGCCAGCGCTGGTCTTCCGATGAGGTACACGAATACACTAACAGTAGGTACACGAATACCCGATAATACTCAATTTTTTTTAAGTTTTAATAGGTATGTTATATATATTTATTTTCAAAACTACAATTTATGTACATAGATTAAATCTAACTAATCTACTTAACCTAACCTACATATATCTAAGATTGGCCCTTGTGGTATTGTACCGAGGATGCTGGCGGCATTTCCTAGCTGTATCGCAATACTGATGCGTTGTGCGAGAAAGTCGCCAGCTCTTCGGTCTTTAGTTACATCAACCAGACGTTTCGCGATCTCAGCAAACAATTTGCGTGCGCTGGGGCCCCATGAACCTAAAGTTTCTACGCTAAACGGTACAAAATATGAGTGAAATCTCGAAAGCCTAGATCAATAGGTACATTTATATCTCGGTACAGGTGTAGTGAGAAATTACTTGCCTTCGGAAACGTTCGTAAACACATGCTGTTTCAGGCAGTGTCACCGAGTCTGACTGAAGTAGCATGACAGCTATTACTGTCAGTCTCAGTGAGATAGACTGAAACAGCATGACGTTGACGAACGTTTCCGAAGGCAAGTCATTTCTCACTACATCTGTATCCCTTCGTAACAGCAGTTAAACGCCGTTGCACCACGGGTCAGAGGTTCGTCATGGGGCAACAAATAATGGCCGATCTGCATTACTTCTCATCGGCCTGTAATGAGCGGATTATGTGCAACGAATAAGGAAATATGATGAAACGGGCCCAAAATGAAATTAAAATAATAGTCGTCATGGGAAAGATGAAAAAAAATATATAGGTATGTATATGGTTGTTGTTGTATTCTGGCATTTTTTGTGTCTGGTATTTCTGGCAACCGGGGCTACAGCCCCGGGGCCTCCACGAAACCGGGGCCCCCACAATAGGGATTTCGAAAAAAAAAATTAAGTCCATATAGTACACACTAGTAATTTTTTTTTTGAGTATTGAAAGTGATCTATCGACTCCGGGAACTGGATTTCAGCGAAATCATCAACGATTTTTAAGCAAAAAATGTTTGGAAGATTCCGTTCGTTAACGCTAAAATTTTATTTCAGATAATTCTCGTTTCCAATTATATTTATATGTTTGTTAAATAATAAAATATTCTATACTTGTTTCCACAATAAAATATTTATTGAAAAACTTAACTGAAAAAAATTGTCTACTTTATTTGAAAAATAATTGGGAGCCAGGGGGCCTCTCTCAACCTCTAAATCCGGCCCTGTTATGGGCATTGCCTCTTATTGCATCCATGCGTATGGAGGAGGCAATAGGTAGTAGGAGAGGCCTAGGTATGTGTAGCAGCGGACTCAAATAGTCTGATGAGCGCTTACCGTACCTGACTAAAGTAAATGCAACAAAAGCTACCTGATTTCATTCTAGGAATGTCTTATGTCACCACACACTCTCGCATAAAGGACGTAAGTACAAGCAAAATAGGAGCACATACGAAGTTTCGCTACTACGTAGTCAGTTACCACACCAGCGCACTTTAACCTCAGCTACGGTGTTGCCAGAGCTTCAGATTTATCTGTGCACACAGTATTTCCTGAGTCACTAATATAACCGCACACACCATTATAATATATGTGAACAACTTTTAGTATGCGACCAACCCCGAAATTGCGAAACAAGATACTTTTTCTACACATTGGTTACGTGATCTCGACATTTTGTATGGGAAAGTAATGATTTTATGCGATTTCGGGGTTCATTCCATACTAAAAGTGGCTCAGCATGGTATGGGTATGATTTTTGTATACGGTGTGTGTGAGGTTAGGTATCGGTGATTCAGGAAACACGGTGTTTTCGAGATTTTAGAGTATGGTATCGATCGATTTGTATGAGATGTACCAAGATATTTATTTGACCATATAGTCTTGCAGGTAGTGACCAGCTTTTTTTTGTCAATCTGACTTAAGCTTTAACAATTTGAGTTTGGTCGCATTGTGCATGGTCAAAAACGCAAAGTTGGTCGTTTTCTGCATAACTATGGTTATTTGTTCTTTCTGATCTGGCAACACACCTGGCGCGCGCCAAACAGGTCCTTTCAATTGTCCGTTACGATTCGATCACTTATTCGATTATTCGGTTACGCAATATATTCCGTGTTGCGGATTGCGGACATCTTTGTTTTGAGATTGCGTTTATCGGCACAATCGATTGGTCATGATTTCTGCAAGCTTTTTTCACCTGTCAATAAATATGTGTTGATCGTCTAAGTTTGATTTATGAATTATGATTAGATGTTCATTGTTTCATGTAATGTATTATTTGCATTTTACTTTTGACGTATTTTGTATGTTCGGAAATAGAGCTTATTTTAAATTAAAATTAAAACGTAATAAATATAAGGGCCTCGGCAAAGAGTACGATTTTGTACCGTTTGGCGTAGAAACTTTAGGTTCTTGGGGCCCCAGCGCACGCAAATTGTTTGCCGAGATCGCGAAACGTCTGGTTGATGTAACTAAAGACCGAAGAGCTGGCGACTTCCTCGCACAACGCATCAGTATTGCGATACAGCGAGGAAATGCCGCCAGCATCCTCGGTACAATGCCACAAGGGCCAATCTTAGATATAGGTTAGGTTAAGTAGATTAGTTCGATTTAATCAATGTACATAAATTGTAGTTTTGAAAATTAAAATTTCATTTTTGTGATATTGTTTGAAAGAAAAATTGTCTCTACAAGTTTGTACATTCATCTTATCACAATAAAATTACCATTCCATTATTTAGGCCTTTTTCAATCAATAAATAAAAGTATCTATTCGTTACTTCAATCGATGACAATTTATTTTTGGGTACCTACGCAATCAGTCAAAAAGTGGCAGCGCTAACATTTTGGCCATCACCATAGGTGCAAAACTTTAACATTTCAGAGATAAAATTAATAATGATAACCACGAAAAATGAACATTAGGTATTAAAAATGAGTATCAATTTGAATTGTATAGCGAAATCTCAAACTTTAGCATTCAAGTGTGTAGATATGTATTTTTATGTCTACTAGACAAGTTATATTAAATTTTTTGCAACAACTTATGTCTATCTCTCAACTTACGTCTTTAGAGTCAGAGATAAATTCTCGAGATTTGCCTGGGTCATGGTAACATACTGTATCATCATCAGCCTATGATAGTCCACTGCTGGACGTAGGCCTCTCCTATTAACTATGCGTATAGACGTATTAGGAGGTAAATGCCCATAATCGCTACGCTGGGCAAGCGGATTGGCGATCACAGTAATATGTCCACTATGATGAATGACGCTGCTGCCCATCATCAATCTTTTATCAAATAATGGTCAGTGACACTTCAATCCCTTAGTCGACTCTTACGACAGCCGCAGGAAGAATTGGGCTGCTGAGAAATGTTTTCTTACTGCCATTACCACATGGCAAAACATACTGTATATAAATATATGTTCGTAATCTTTTTTCAAAGCCCTTCATTTTGATGCCCTACTTGCTTTCTTACATTTTTTTTGGGTCATCCAAACTAAACCCGCAGGTGATCTCAAATTATGTCGTCATATATCGACTTCCATTTACGTCACATTTCCACACATTCCGACCCAATAGAGTCTGAACGGAAATTAAAGACTTCTGGCAACAAAGCACACTCATATGTCTTACGTGCCTTGAATTACCGAACACGTCTAAAGTGTGACTTTCGTAACATAGAAAGCTGTCTCCATTCTATGCTAATTGTTAATTGTATCTTAAAATGGCGACCGAATCTGTCAAACTCTTTGGTCTAGCCGATCGTTAGCTTTAAAAGTATGAACCGTATTTTTATAGAGATAGAGTTCATTATATTCTCTATTATTTTAGTTCCTTAAGCCGCTTACACATTGGCTATGATCGGAATCAAAAGTAATATTGCTAGTCGCGCTGTGTGGCAATTAGGGCTTGCAATACCGGGATCCCTACGAACAAATAAAACATGGAAGCCGCACGCCATACTAAATTGTCTTTCAAAAACGGTCCTGAGTTTAAGTTGACAAGTGTCACCCCCTCTTCCATGCATCACGGTAATGAATGTCAATATCAACCTATAAAAAATTAAAGCGCCATTTAAACATAGCTGTGATTGGTCCATTAAAGTTTTGATTGGCTGTATTCTAGAAACATTTGTCAAAGATGTTGCGCCGAGATAATAATATGCACAGTGTTAAGAAAACCGCTATGTCCTGCCCATCTTGGCACAATTGAACAATTGTTTTTGGGGGCATTTTTGAGCTGGCGTTAGACGACCATGTTATATATGGTCGCAGCGGGATCCCGATTGCTCATACGAAAAATACCGGTATTGTAAGCCCTAATCGCAATACTAATACTAGCCAACTTGTAGTAAAGTTAAGAGATTTTTTTCGCGATTTCTTGGTTGTTTCCATAGCAAATGTTGCTTAGCGTGAACGTCCCTAGCACCCGATTCGCTCACACGACCCAAAATCACCCTGTATATGGACATTTTCAGTTTTAGGGACACCCAGTTAGCGTGAGATTAATAAAACCTTAATTGCAATCAGGTTCGTAACTTCTTAAATAATCTTTAAAAATTTAAACTTTATCGACGCTTTTTATTATATTATCGCTTAAAAGGTAAAAAAAACGAAAACTTAGCTTAATTAGTGCTTAATAATTAACCCCCTCATTCATAAACGTCTGCTAACTTAACAAGCAGCTAATAATTATTTGTCCCTTTCGGTCTTAACAATGTTTCCATCAGAGCAAAAGGGACAACCGACACTTAGCGGCTTGTTAAGTTAGCAGACGTTCATGAATAAGGGGGTAAGACAAGGGTAAGACATTTATTGTCCTTATAAACCAGACTGATTTTTTTTTGTGTGACCCTGTGTCAAGTGAACATAAGGAGAATTTGAAATAGATACGTAGACTTTTTTCGTATTGATAGCAAATCTAATTGCATTGCAACTGTAAAATTGACAAAATAATTCAAGGAATTTGCTTCAATATTTTGACGGTTTTTTTGGCAATTACTTCTTTATTATTTATGTCACATAAATTATGTGTTTTATATTATAACGTATACGTTTGCATAATGGCATCTATGCCAGGCCTGCGGTCCATATGAAGGGTCCACGGAAAGACCATGGTCTAGTCAATTCAAATTACAGAAAGAAAAACCACCTTTCTTTTAACAGAATAAGGTGTGAATTTGCCCTGATTTTTATAGGCTTTGGATACGTGGACCCTTCATATAGTGTATAAATTGGATGTATTATTTAACCTTCCCTTCTGTTTCAGGTAAGCAGCATAAATAAGGTAAAACTTCAAACTCAACCCACTTATTCATCGACCACATCTCCTTTCCGCTCTATGTAAATATTATTAGGAAATCAGGAAATAGCAGCAATTATATACTATATACGTTTCCTTCAGTTATATGCCAATTTTAGTCACGGAATTATAACCCATACGGGAAACGGAATAGAGAGCATAATTGCGATTACGATCGGCTTTGTAAACACCTACGTAATTTAGTTACGCTATATTATGATGAAGGGAAACTATGCAGTATACAAGGTGTGCGAGGATGTGCGAAGAGTTTATAGGTTTTTAAATGGTCTGGAACGAGTATGTGAATTGTCTACGGTAGCTACGTAGCGATTAGAGTGATCCAATTTTTTTTTATATTCCCGCTCCACAGGGCTTATTATTGTACATGTTCCCCAAAAGTAATATATACCAATTTTCGGAGTAATCGAACATAATTTAAGAGGTCACTCAAAATTCGATAATACGGCAGTACATACTTACTGATTTTCATTTCATACATCTAACTATACGTAGGTACTACATAAATGTGTGAAATGAAAATCTCCCCTATTTCTTTTTAAACTGGTGTAACTTTCCATGGCTTTATCTATAGATTTTCAATAAGGCCTACTCAAGTACTCATTAAAGCATATGCTGCTCCAATTTTAGGATATTGGTGAAGTGTACATTTTTCATTTATATGAGATCAGCGAAAGTTTAAGCGTTTGGAGCGACCAGTAAATAATCAGAAAATTGCCTCCAATTTGGGTTATATACTACTTTAAATAATAGAACAAGTTAGGCCATGTGGAGGTAAGATTTCGGAGATTTTTTTTTCTTCATACTGTCGTGGACCACCCTTGTAGCGAGAGATTCTAAAGTTTCGGGCTTGGCGTTAACCCGTGGTCGCAGGCAGACTTAATGCAGTGTTATTCACTAAGGAAACCGCCTTGCTAACAGCGCTGTGTCAGCGCTGCGGCAGCGTCGAGCCTAAAAATGGTATTCACTAATACATTGATTTAAACTTTCACGATTATCACTCATATTTTACAGACAAACGGGTCTTAATCGCGTAAACTTCCTGCGACCACGGGTGTAACGTCATGCCCGAAACGTCAGGATATAATTAAACGTAAGTTTACGCGATTAAGACCCGTTTGTCTGTAAAATATTCACTAATACACTTTAAACGACACTAGCGCTCGGCGACGAATGCGGTGTGAGCTGGAACTACACTGCGTCGAGACTGTCGAGAGTTACCGCCTACAGTTCGACGACGAGCTGTTCTACGTTAGTGAATACCGTTTTTCGCAGCGCTGCGCTCTACGTCGAAGTAAAGGCTGTCTCATCGTCGAGCTCGTTGACGAACGCAGCGTCGAATGTGTGAATAAGAGAATAGCATAGCTGGCATGGCCGAAACGTCAGGTTAATATTAAATGCAAGTTTACGCGATTAAGACCCATTTGTCATTAAAATATGAGTGCTAATCGTGAAAGTTCAAGTCTTTCTTTACTAGCAATGTTCAGAAATAGACGTCATTTTTAACCGACTTCAAAAAAAGGAGGAGGTTCTCAATTCGACTGAATTTTTTTTTTTTTTTTTTGTTGTATGTATGTTACCTGATATCTCCGAGAATAGTGAACCGATTCTAAAATTTCTTTTTGTGATCGAACGTGTATTACCCCGAGATGGTCCCATTGGCACCAAGTTGGGGTCTGATGATGGGATCCTGGAGAAATCGAGGGATCTCTTCAAATGTTATAGGTATATGTATGGCGCTTTTGGTAATTTTCATTCATTTACAAGAATTTGCATTCAGAAAGTAGGATTTGAGGAAACCAATGATGGAAACAAATCGGGAATCTTGGAGAAACCGGTTGAAGTCGGTTTTTTAAATTTTTAATTTGGTGATTATTTATGTGTAATTTGACTAAAGAACCCTTTTCCCTTATTTTATTTCAATAATGCGTGGTTAAATTTTTACCCAATGCTCACGGGCACCTTGTATGCATTTAAAAATTTGAACTTTAATCATTCATTGTCTATTTATATTCTCAAATAATAAGGTTGAAATTCGAATAGCCCGTCATGGATGATTCGTAATACGTTACGCTTACAATGTATGGGCGCCTGGTACTTCTTGTTAACAATTGTTATGCATGTATATATGTAATATCGCCGCTATACTTAAAAACCTCGTATCTGTAACACTTCCATGATAGAAAAAGCACCCGTATTTATAGTGAAACAAAGGTGATATTCCCATGAATTTATTGCTGTATATCCGAGGTCGAAATAGTATGGCGACGATATGTAATAATTATGCTTATGCCAAGTAAAACCACGTGGTGATATGTTATGTAAACCGTATAACGCGATATGGATGATTTGGTAGTAGATATGCATTTATAACTTTGATTAATGAACAGTTTTGCAAGATTTATAAGTGAACATATTTGTATGAGTATTTTACATGTTACATTACGTACATTTGAAGTAGTAAGTATGTGAGTTATATTGATAGGTTTACACGTAAATGAGCGATTCTCAAAGAGTTTGTACATTTGGAAAACATCTTCTATATTGTCAAAAATTGGTATGCTGGTATAATTAATGATGTTGAGCAAGATACACCACATTTCCGAAACGTTCCTTTTTTGTTACCAAAAATGTATATGAATCTGGTAACAAATAAGGAAAAGTTCATACAAATTCCCTAGAACATTTTGGGAAAATGTGGTGGATTTGACTCTACCAGCCACCAATTTTTATCGATATGTAAAACGTGACTCAAATGTACAAAATTTTTGTAAGAATTGCACAAGAGCATTTTTAGTTTTAGGGACACCCGATTAGCGTGAAATTAAAAAAAACTTTAATTGTAGTCAGGTTTATAACAACAATTAAGTACGAAATATTTAGGAATTTAAACTTTATCGCCGTTTTTATATTACAATATCGCCATATAGCTTATAGTCTACAAAATGAACACCAAAACTGAGTTTATCAGTGTTTGTGTGTGTTTTTTTTGATAGGAATTAAGGTTTTTTTAATATCACACTAAGGCACTGGTCTCACCGCGAGCTACTAAGCCATGAACTATGCTATAAACACGAACAAAAGATACGTACTCCCGTGTAAAAAAAAGCTGCGTGATAGCTGATAGTTGGGCGAGTATCGCCGTGCCTCTTTTATTTACACGGGAGTGCGTATCTTTTGTTCGTGTTTATAGCCCATAGTTCATAGCTTAGTGGCTGGCGGTGAGACCAGTGCCTTCGGTAGGTAGGTACAAAATTTCATGCTGTAACAATTGGCTATGTAAAGTTTTCTGAAGGTATGAATTGTATTATATTCCCTGATAGCCGTCGTCTAAGGTTCAAGAAAATACTCACTACACTCACTTAAAAGATTATTAACAATTTATTTGAAATGTTAATAATCTTTTAAGTGAGTGTGGTGAGTATTTTCTTGAGTATTTATTTTTCTTTCTTCTAGAAAATGCGGCTTTATTTTTAATGTATATGAAATAAAAATAAAGCCGCTTTTTCTTGAACCTTAACACGACGGCTATCAGGGAAAATATATCATACCTTCGGAAAACTTTACATAGCCAATTGACGGGTTTCGAACCCGCGACCGTCTAGTACATCTTCCGATGTCGGATCACCTCGCGGCACAAGTTAAAGGTCCACTCCCGCGCACCGTGACCGTCACGCTCTGATTGCACCGACTTTGAGCGTGTCACTTGAACACATTATTCACTCGATTGTGTAAATCAGTTAACTCAGATTTGCTTACGATCTTTATGAGGTTGTATACCATTCATACCTCATAAAGATACTTCTAAAAATAGCTACTTGTTCAAAAACTGATATTATAGTAATGTACTCGTCGTACAATAAAGGTCACTTGGAAATTAAACCTAGAATTTATGAAATAGGGTTTAAATTCCAAATTTGGCATAGAGTCGAGTCGCCGTTGAGTTGTTAGTCAAAGACAAAATAAGGTGTACACAAAAATGTTCAAAAATATGTCCCAGTGCACTCTAATTCTGTGTAAAAAGAACGTCGTAACATATTTATGAGCGGATTCTTTCGATACTTATTTTTGCACTTGTCTGTACCATGTGCGAAGACCAATAGTCGCGCTATTATTATCTTAAAAAGCTCTATAATACAAAATTAACTCACAATTTTGCCCTACGACCACCGATATATTTTACATTGTTGAAAAGATATATTATTATTATTCCTTCCGACTGGTACAGTCAACCAATTGAAATACTAGGCTACTCAGGAATCATGTCAAAGCGACGCTATAGATCAAATCCTAAGATTTCTAAGTAATCTCGTACTACTTGTAAATTGGACAAGCTTCTAGAGTAGCCTGTATGCTTAGCACATGATTGGTATGTCATATGTCGCCGTGAGATAGATTTTCCATCTTTTACTAACTATAGCTACCACTATACTATTTGTCAGCCTCCGTAGCCTAGTTAGTAGTTACCCGGCCTACGAAGCTGGAGATTCGGGGTTCGAATCCCGGCGAGAGCATTATTTGTATATTATTTATCACAAATATTTGTTTCTTGGTCATGGCTGTCTACGTATTTAAGTATCTGTATGTATTTATCTATTATATATATCGTCGCCTGGTACCCACATCACAAGCCTTAATTGAGCTTACCGTGGGACTAGGTCGATTTGTGTAAGATGTCCCAAGATATTTTTTATTTATTTATTATATGAATAAAAGAGGGATGGATAGTCTATCTCGCGGCGACATATTGTCGCACTAATCCTGTGCTAAGCCAATAGGGTTCCGATTGGTTATTAAGTGTACGTATCTAAAAATAAATTCTAAATATTTAAAGCTCAATACAGTTACGGCATTTACATGGAAGATTCCTTATCGCCAAAAGCTATCTGTAAAAGCACCTGATCTAACGGGCATCGAACCCGCGACTGTCCGCAATTGAATCTCTTGTTGATGTTTATCAGCTAAGGAGGTCAAAATAATGAAATACTTGAGGCTTTTTATGAACTACAAAGTACCAGTCAAGTTATTGTGGATAGTCGAATTATTATTTTATGATATAAGGCCGTGTGGTGACGGCAGTAAGAATACATTTGTCACCACCCCAACTCCTGCGGGTGTCGTAAGAGTCGACTAAGAGATTGAAGTGTCACTGACCATTATTTGATAAAAGTTTGATGATGGGCAGCAGCGTCATCATAGTGGACACATTACTGCGATCGCCAATCCGCTTGCCCAGCGTGGCGATTATGGGTATTTACCTCCTAATGCGTTTATACGCATAGTTAATAGGAGATTCCTACGTCCAGCTGTGGACTATCACAGGCTGATGATGATGATATAAGGCCAAGCCACACCAGATCTATAGCACATGCGCGTCCGCGTGTGCGTATCGTGCGCGTTGTAGCGTATGTAAATGTCATATTAGATAGCACACCGCTTGCGTGACATGCACGCGTGCGTGTTTAGCAAAACGGTGTGCCATCTACTATGACATTTACATACGCTAGAACGCGCACGTGTTGTCACACGCAGTCGGTTTATCTTGGCCTATACACTCTCGGTGAAAGTATACGAGTCGGGTTTGATATTTCATAGAAAATACTGGAAACTCGCTGTTTTCAATTTTTTTTTTTTTTTATATTTACAGGATAAGTGGTACCCAATTTAAAATCCCATAATATTGGAATTTTCCTTTCATTTTCCACCAATAAGGTACACGAAAACCGATTGCATGTAAATGAAATGAAGATGCTGAGGTGAGCCGGTGGGGTCACGCGGCTGGATAAGGTCCGGAATAATTACATACGGGGCACGTTTAAGACCGCATCTGTCACCGAGGAGGTAAAGGAAGGCAGATTGCGATGGTATGGTCATGTAATGCGACGAGAAGATACTCACACCGTCCGCAAGGTGCTCGATATCCCGAATCCACCCAGAGGAAGAGGAAGACCTCCCGCCACGTGGTGGTCCAATGTCCAGAGAGACCTCAAGCAAGTGGCACCAACCACGACAACCCGGGACAGAGCGTCCTGGCGCCGAGCCATAAGGAGGCCCGACCCCAACTAACGAGCTGGGACCAGGGACAGAGAAAGAGAAAGAGAGAATATTGGAATTTTCCTTTACGCGATTAAGTCCCGTTGTCGCTACTTTATATTTAACTCGTATTATAAATTTATGATACATAATGACTTAATCTCGTTTGGCCGCGTCGTGTCATGCTTGGTGCCATAGCTGATGCCAAGAGAAACGTTGGTCGGCCAATGCTACGACATAAGGATTGTGCCAAGCGAGATATGCACGCCTTCAACATCCCGGTCCACAAATGGGAAGAGTGTGCCGAGGACAGAGATAAGTGGCGCAAACTGGTATGAGACGGGGGTAAAATCCATGACGATGTTTGGTTTAAGACACTCGCTAGTAAGCGCGCCAAACGTCATCAGCGCGGCACCGGTTCGCCACAGGCCCACTAGATCTGTCAAAGTGCATTTAGACCAAACGAGCATTTGCTCATTCTATCCCTCGAAATCAACGAATTTCGACGAATGTGTAACGAATGAATTTCGTAGAGTGGGGGATGGAATGAGCGAACGCTCGTTTAGTCTAAATGCACCTTGACGGCCCGGCCACGACATTGGTCGAAAGGTGCATGCACACCAAAACAGCATTCGCTGTTCTAACCCCCTACTCTACGAAATTCGATCGTTACCGAAACGTGATTCGTTGATTTAGTAGAGTGGAGGATAGAACAGCGAATGCTCTTTTGGTCTGCATGCACCTTAAGGCGACCAGCGGCGAGTGAATCCATGAGTTGGAGCGGGATGCCGATATGGGTACTAGAGGAAGGATCATACGTTTTCCGCTAAGCCGGTCGCCTTAGACCAATGTCGTGGCCAGGACATTAGAGTTGTGGTCGTGTTTTTCGCTCCCGTATTGACTTACACCGCCATGAATAACGCTGTCTCCCCACCTAACACTGCTCGTATCATCATCATCAGCCAATTGCCGTCCACTGCTAGACATAGGCCTCCCCCAGAGAGTTCCACAAAGATCGGTCGTGAGCTGTCCGCATCCATTTGACACCAGCAACCTTTACTGCTTGAATGGTCTGATATAATAGACTTTGAAGGCCAATGATGATGATGAATGAGTTATAATGATTAGGAACATTAAAAACATTTTATTTTTTATTTTTTCGGACCTCTTGATTAATGAACGCCCAATGAAAATTTAAATCAGTAAGTACATTATAATCTACATTTATTATCTAAATAAACCGTTGAACTTTAAAAAGCTTCCAGTTTTCCCGTTACGTTTCGATAATTTCTATAACAAAAGCCTGGTTGAGAATCGCTTTAGATTTTCGATAATTCTTTTAATCAGTGAAGCGTATTGGATCGTCAACCGACGGTCGCGATTCGATATCGAAGATAATAAAACTGCAATGGAGCCATTTATTTTAACGGGTTTAAAAAATATGGCCACTCTAATTCACAAAATGTTTTCTTAACGTGCAGACCAAACGAGCATTCGCTCATTCTATCCCCCACTCTACGAAATCAACGAATTTCGACGAATCACGTTTTGCGTTTTATTAGCAATATTAGTTCTTTATCTGGGTCGAGTACAGAAAAAAATGACACAAGTTAGGGTTTTAGAATCGATTGCAGAAAAAATACATAGGTAGTCCGTTAATGAACACAAAATTTAACGTGATATATTATTTTTTGCGTTACGAAGTTAAATTTTGTGTTATTTTTGTTTTTTTAACTTTTGACAGTGAAAAAAGGCGATAAAATAAAATTTTCATTGAGCGATCAACAATACGCGGCTACTTTTTTTTAAGTTTGATGCCTTTTTATGCTGTCATAGGTTGTGGGACAGCACACTATATTTTTGGAAACATAACTGAACATCACTATTTTGTCTTACGAAGTTACCCATATTGTTAGTATAACTTTCGTAACACAATGGAAACTATCGTATTTTTTTGTCATTTCTTAATTACGTACTATATAAATTATAAATATTAGATGTCATAATTCCTACCTACAGGCCTTGTACATCTTTGCAGATGATTCAAACAGCGTCTGTTTGTAAAAAACAACGTTTTTCGTGGCTAAATAAGCCAATTCGGGAAAGGCACATGCGTCCACATTTGCGACACACAAATGTTGTTGTTGCGCAATCAATGGCAGCCCCCTGGCGAGCATGCCGCTTGTTGCGCTTATTGGCTAATTCTTCAAACCACGCATCGTCGTGGATTTTTCGGCCTTTTGTGATCGCACGCCTCCAGTCATCACGGTTCTCAGCGAGATCTTGCCAGGTGCGGCAATCGATACCAAATGTAGCCATGTCCCGCTTCACGCAGTCCTTGAAACGAAGCATGGGTCGCCCAACGTTACGCTTTTGAAATGCCACTTGACTCAGCATGATTTGCCTCGGCAAACGAGAACAGTCCATCCGTTGCACATGCCCAAGCCACCGCAAACGCCTCTGTTTCAGCAGGGCCGTAATACTTGGCAGCTGTGCAACATCAAGAACTTTCTCGTTAGTAACTCTGTCCTTCCATGAAATGTTGAGAATATTCCGAAGACAGCGCATGTGGAAGATATTAAGCCGACGTTCCTGACCAGCGTACGACGTCCAGGTTTCAGCTCCGTACAAGAGTGTGCTCAAAACACAAGATTGGTAAACATTCATCTTGGTTGCTATAGTCAGATGTTTGTTATTCCACACTCTTGTACGCAGCCTGCCGAACGTTGTGGCCGCCCTGCCGATGCGGATATCGACCTCTCTATCAATAGAGAGGTTGCTTGACACGGTTGACCCTAGGTAGCAGAATTTGTCAACCACCTCCAAAGGCACGCCTTCCAGCAGGATCGTCGGCTGATAAGAGTAACCTTGCGCCAAGATTACGGTCTTCTTTATATTTATTGACATGGAGAACAGATCACAGGCATAGGCGAATTTGTCGAGTATGGCTTGAAGCTCCTGAGGTGTTTTTGCTACGAAGGCTGCGTCATCTGCAAAGAGCAGACTGTCGATAAGTAGGTCTACACGGTTGCGACGAGATTTGAGAAGGTTGACATTAAACAACTTACCATCTGCCCTTGTATGTAAGTGAACGCCCTGTTGCGCGTTGCCAAATGCAACATTAAGTAACAGGGAGAAATATATGCCGAAAAGAGTTGGTGCTAAGACACAACCTTGACGGACCCCTCTCCTCATTTCGAACGCATCAGAACTTTGGCAGTTAAAGATGACGCTGCCCTTCATACCTTCGTGAAAAGACTTCACTAGCTTGAGTAGCTTTGGGGGACATCCAATTTTTTCCAGTGCAAGATAAAGCCCCTCCCTGCTGACCGTATCGAAGGCCTTGTTGAGGTCGACGAAAGCAATCATCAGGGGTGTGTTTTGCTCGCGACACTTCTCTTGAAGCTGGCGGAGTGTGAAAATCATGTCCGTTGTGGAACGCTGAGATCGGAACCCGCATTGAGCCTCGGGATACACGCGCTCAGCAAGACTTTGCAACTTGGTCAGGATAACCTTTGCAAAAAGTTTGCCGACGATGCTTAAAAGGGATATTCCACGGTAGCAGTTACAATCGCCGCGGTCGCCCTTTCCTTTGTACAAGGTCACGATATTTGCATCGCGCATGTCCGGATAATTATACCAAAGAAAAACGACCAAGATCACCTATGTCCGAGGTACCCATCTACGAATTTTCTGTTCATTTAGCGGAAATGTCTATGCACAAATAAATATACATGGTGTACCAGTCGAAAACAAATAAAATGTAAAGGTGCATTTAGACCAAACGAGCATTCGTTCATTCTATCGTTCGTTACACAAAACTTGATTTGCCGAAATTCGTTGATTTCGTAGAGTGGGGGATAGAATGAGCGAATGCTCGTTTGGTCTAAATATGCACCTTTAATAGCATTTGTGTCTTTGACACATATCGTAAAACAGGTTTTTCACATGTTTCTCAGAATGTATTTGGAATTCTTAATTAACATTTTCTTAACACGTCCAAGTAGTATTTGCTGGTAATTGCTTCTTAATTGTATTGAATTGACAATTTAATTATTAACTTAATGACTGCCAAATTCCGAACTATATCCGTCAGAAGTATCAAATAAGTATTGAAAGTCCTTATTTGGTACCGAACCCGACTCGTAATTACTAATTATGGTTATATGACTTATCATATTATATGTTTAGGTACCACACAAATTACCTTTTTTAAAGTAACTCGTAATTAAATTGCTTTTGACTATAGAAAGACCACACAGAATCTGGCAGAATGTGACACATCACATTCTGACAAATATACAAGTGTGAAAGTGCGTAGCACGATAAACGGTAAAAACGAGCCCATAGACCTGTCTACTCCTGCCCTCATTCAATATTATCTATGTCGCAAAACACGATAACAATCGACATAGTACCAGGCCCGCATAAGCCAGATAGCACTATCGACATCCGGGTGAAAACCGAGGAACTGAGGTAACAATTACTAGACGTGTGAACGTCCCACCGGTTCATGGGTTCCTGGTACATTAGGTGCACTTTCTTTCAAATTGGGAAAAAAGTTAATTTACATGAACGTTGAGTGAAACTTTTCCTAATTACGGTTTTACAAGTATTTATAAAACAAATGAAACTATTTAATAAATTAGATTTAGCCTATAGACGCCTCCAATTGGAGAAACAGTAAATTTACAATTATAGTACTTGTCACATGGGAGCGTTCAAGTATTACGTACCCCCCTCCCCCGTTGTAACGCACCGTAACTTTCTTCTGTACCCCCCCCCCTACTCTGTAAGCGCTACGTAACACTCAAATGACCGTTTTTACCCTAAAGTTGCAAAAAGTTATGTTATAGTTTTTATCCTTGGTATAGTTTTAATTGCGGTAATCGGATTCCCCGTGAAACATAACTGAAAAGGGTTGCCAATTTGAGAGTTTTGATTCCCTAGTTATTTACTTTAAAAAAACCATGTTACGTAACGTGGTGTAAGGAAGACCCCCTCCCGCCCCTGTAACGCATCGTAACGTAACGTTTTACGAGACCCCCCCTCCCCCCTAAATTGCGTTACGTAATACTTGAACGCCCCCCATGGTGAAGTTAGGGCCAGGCCTGATGATGAAACTGAAAGGTCTACAAGAAGTTGGAAACGAAACGATGTAACCATGTCAATTTTGGACTCGTCTCGATGACAATAATTAGACTTAAAGAAAGGTCTGTTGTCGATAAAAGCACGACCGATAGGGAGTGTTTGAAATCGACACGAGTTACGAATTTCCTTTTTGCACATGTCTCGTACGACGTTTTTCAGTGCAGGTGGCCCTCTGAAGTTTTGGACCTGACGTAAAATGACCCACTTCTCGTACTAGAGCCTAAAAAAGTACCATCTCCAGAAAAAGTATTGCGAAATTACTTGAAATCTATAAAGTAGCTCTAAATAGGCAAGCGCAAACTTTGAAAGGAAAACTTTCCTGTCAAAGGTCATTCTAAAACAGTCATTAAAGTTCTCATAAAAAACGCCGAATAGGGAAGTAACACGATTGTCTCTCCTTCAGATATATGGAAGCAGTCATAATGTTCACTAATATCTGAACGGTTTTATTACCAAAGACATAGAGTTTATTATTTATAAGCCTTGTTAAATTATCTGATTGTTTTTCCTAAAATGGGGCCGCTGGCGCCGAACATGTATAAAATAATGTACGAATAGTTTCGGCATGAGTTCTAACAGCACTCGTTTCAAAATCGACTAATTAAAAGTCATCTATTATTAAAAACATAACTAACGCTGCGTATGAAGGCGCTTTTAGATCAAACGAGCATTCGCTCATTCTGTTCCCCACTCTACGAAATCAACGTATTTCGACGAATCATGTTTTGTGTAACGAACGAATTTCGTAGAGTGGGGGATAGAATGAGCGAATGCTCGTTAGGTCTAAATCCACCTTCATGCGATGCGTCTCATTTTGATCTCTAACTAGAGACCGAGGAAGGTGGCTTATGATGGTCCCGTTTTATCTATTTATCGCGCTACCCGTCACTTTCGCACTTGCATTGTTAGAACGTGACGGCAAAGCCGACAAACGATTAGACGTGGTACAATCATAAGCCTACAGATCGCTTGCGTGCGCAGCAAATGGTGCGGTGTGGCTCGCCCTTTAGTTAAGGCTCAAAATGGGACGCATTGTATCGTAATATAATGACATTGACATGTGCGTAACATAAACATGTTTATAACATATAACTTATTTATGTTATAAACTTGACGTATCTGCCTAGGACTGTTTGCAAGCACCTTAAGGTGCATGCAGACCAAAAGAGCATTCGCTGTTCTATCCCCCACTCTACGAAATCAACGAATCACGTTTCGTGTAACGATCGAATTTCGTAGAGTAGGGGGTTAGAATAGCGAATGCTCTTTTGGTCTGAATGCACCTAAGGGTAAAAGTTCTGATTGGCTATCACTACATAGTATAAAATAAAGTCACTTTTTCTGTCCATATGTCCCTTTATAGTACACTTAAATCTTTAAAACTACGCCACGGATTTTGACGAGATTTTTTTAATAGGTAGAGTAATTCAAGAGGAAAGTTTTTATGTAGGTATAGTACCTACCCGTGCGTAGTATTCTATAAACATAATGTCAAATATATTACGCCAAAATATGTGCGGTTTTAAGAAAAGCGCTATGTCCTGCCCATATTGGCACAATTGAACAATTGTTTTTGGGGTCATTTTTGAACTGGCGTTAGACGTCCATGTTATAAGTATATAGTCGCAGATACTGAAAAAGGGAGTGTTTTTGCG